>JAGDYQ010000027.1:4471746-4609246 GCA_021962125.1 Bulinus truncatus | reverse complement strand
CATAAGTTTAATGGAAAACTCTAACCATTTGAGACTGTCTTTGGAATGGTTTGAGGTTCCCTTTTATTATATATATATATATATATACATACATTCAAATAATTGACATGCAGCAATTTGTTTTATTTAACTTTAAATAAAAACAGTGGCATTCCTTTCCAGAAACACAACTTTTCTCCCTTTCCATAGCACGAAATAGAGGCTGCTAATTCCCGGGGTCGTCCAACTCTCGTCAAGCGACACCTGGGCCCTCGCCGTCCCCATACCTCGCAGCGGACAGAAAAGGGGTATTGGTATATCGTGTTCCATTGGAAATCTCTCACAGTTAAAATATTTGTCATGATAGATACAACATTGTATTGTCAATAATTTTGTATTTTAAAGTCCACTATGTATCTAAATTTTTCTTGGACTTGATCTTCTTTTAGAATTGTCTTATTGTGCCAGGCTTGAAGTCTGCATGACCAGATGAAGAGTCTGTACTCTGACAGTAGGATGATATTTAAAGTATTAACTGTTTCGTTCTTTAGCTTCGGTATCTTGTTGAGAGTTATTGCCATGTCTAGGTTAAAGTCCATATTCTGTGATACTCTTCGAAACAAATATAACACCGAAACGTAGTTCCATAGGTCTCTCTATATCTCACAATATCGTAATAAATTTATGGTGTTCAATTTGTTATTAAATGAGAAGCGATCATAAAAGAATTTTGAAATCGTTCAATTAATATTCTGTGTTATGTTCTACAATTTAAATTTTAAACCAAAATTATGGATACCTCAATATAATGTAATATTTATATTGCTTAAATTGTTATTATTTCTAAAATATGATATTTCTAATGTACAATTATTTCCCTTTATTACTAACCTAAAATACGTCACATTTTTTTCATTTTTTGACTATTACGTCACATGAATGAATTGAATAAGGGTTGAGTTTGAGTAGCGCCATTACACAACGTTTACAATGCAAACTAACCCATTTATGATGGGGGCTTCACACAGAGGGTGTATGGAGGGGGCCCAGTTTGAGGAGCCCCCAAAATATTTTAAACTAAATATTAAGTACATTATCTCATGTCAAAATGTGTGGCTCCCGGAGATGCCTAAAATCCCTTGGTTCGGCATTGGCTTCATAGAACTATAATGTTGAAAGCTTTGATGTGTCTTTCTTTTTTAAGAGGCCTAATGTTTTCTGCGTCTGCGGCTTTAACTGGATTGATGGAATATTTTTAATTGATATGTGATCCAGATAAAAGCACAGGATTATATCTTTCCGGGCCTCAGCTTAAGGGTTGCCCCAAAATATTGTTTACATTAAATATTCATTTCATTATCTCATGTCATGGTGTCGAATGTCAAAAATGCAGAGGCATCTAAAGAGGCCAGGCCCACGGGGCCCAATAATCCATAGGTTGACACTGCCGGGTTGGCAGTATTATCTTAGTATATTCTCAGTACGATATGTTGTGCTATACTACAATGTGTATAACAGTAAGTAAACCACCTGCTAAACATGTAGTGTTTTGCTTAAATTACAGGCACTCACTCTCGTCTCTTTTTTTTTTTAAATAAGTCATGTTGAACATCATAAAACATAACATGAAGAACTGTTTGGAAAGGAAACCATTAAAATATTATGAAGAATTAAGATTTATCAATGATAAGTTTTGTGTGCATAAATTATGTAGGCTATAGTTGGATGTTAGATTCAACGTTTAATAGTCGGGGGTTCTTTTGTTAAGCTTCTGAGCCCATAATGAGGATTATTCTCTTGGGAATGAGATTTAAGTATTATCGCAGCTTTAGAAGCGTCAAAAAATTATCTCATGTCAAAATGCAGGAGCAGCCCCCAAAAGGCCAAGCCCAGGACCCCAATCCGTAGATTCTGCACTGCCGGGTCGGCAATTTTTTCTTAGTTAGTTGTACTATAACATGAATGTGTATAACAGTAAATAAACCACCTGATAAACATGTAGCGTTTTGCTTAAGCAAGCACTCACTCACTCTCTTTTTTTTAAATACGCCATGTTGAACATCATAAAAGATTAAATGAATAACTGTTTGGAAAGGAGTCCATTAAAATATTGTGAAGGAATATGATTTTAAGTGTTGTTGTTTATGTTTACCCATAGTGAGGATTATTTTCTTTGGGAGGAACTATTTAACATATGAACTTTATTTGATGTATTATTAGATGTCCTTTATTCTAAATATATTTTGGCTACAATAATCTGTTCATGTCCTTGGGGCCACTGCAAGTATATAGACTGATTGTTAACGCGCTAAAATATATATCACCATTTTCAACTACAACTGTATGCCTACTCGCCGGTCCGAGATCCGAGCCTTTGATAACTAGTTATCAAAAAAACAAGCAATTAAGCCTGTTCCATTCTGGACACAGGACGTGTTAGCACATTTTCGTGTTATGTATCAGTACGTTTGTTAGCTTTCAGTAAATATTTGTAAATTTTGGAAATGTTTATAAATTCAATTGTGTAATGCATATATCTGTAAAAAAATATTATAAAGACGTTTCTTTATATTTGAAAAATATTTTCTCTTAAATCTAACTACAAGTGGTTTGTGGTTACTGAAATAGGACTCATAATTGAAAACATTCGAAATTGTAGTCATTTAATCGTCCGAAAACTCCGTCAATTGTTGCATAGCTCTGATACTTTCAATTAAACTCCAGAACACAAGCTTACTATTTCATTTGATGAGTTTCTTAATAAATCTTGGTGAAACTACGTGCTGCAGTATTTCGCACCAAATGAATGGGTTATTGAACGTACAAGGTGTAGAATGGGGCCATATATATAATATATAAGCCCTTTAGGAGCCCCTGAAGCTCGGCCCTCAGAGGTCCTATCGCAAAATGAACTTTTGATGTACATATGGCAGGCCAAGATCTACAAAATGATATATACATCATGGGTCTAGGACTTATGGTTGCTGAGATATAGGGCGCACCTTTATTAATATAGCTTATATAGTAAAAAGTACTTTCTAAGGCCCCTTTTACGGCCCTCAGAGGTCAGATCGCGAAATGGAAAAAAGTCATTTCTTGGCAGGCCAAGACCTACAAAATGATATATACATCATGGGTCTAGGACTTATGGTTGTTGAGATCTAGGGTGATGACAGACAGACAGACAAAACGGGGACAATAGAGCATTTTTTTTCGAAAATGCTCTAAAAATACTCCAACTAAATCATTCTCTATGAAACGTAACGCTTTTCTTTTGCAAACATTATTGGTGTTTTTTGAAATCGAGGAACCTTTATGTGTAATTTAAGAATATAAACTGCATTTTTTGTTTAGTTTTAAAAGTTCCCCACCTCCCCATTTTTTCAGAAGAAAAAAGTGAAAAAATATATTTTTCACAAAAAAAGGACATGTTTTTTTTAGCTTAATTCAAAGGAGTAATAATAATAACTCAACTTTTATTAACAAATACGATACAGAAGAGTTAGTAATATGTACAGAATGTACAAGAAATGTTTAAAACATATTTTTTCCTATGAACTTCAGATTCAAAAATTCAATTTTTCTCGATTTTGAATGAAGTTCCTCCATCAGTTTCACAGCAAGTTAGCAATTTAGTTAGATCTGGGAATGTCAATTAATGACTTCTCGACTGACCAATGGGTCTTTAAACACTCAATTGCCTTCTTGCATTTTATCTTGATGAGTATTGCGAATGGAACCAAGCATTTGCCCATTCGTAGCAGTTGAATTACAGGCAGGAGTGAGGATGCTGCGCCACTCTGGTATCTGAAATAATGCTATAATAGTATATATCGCACATGAGTTCCATCTTGCCTGGTGTAAATTTGGTAGTTTCTTCCAGCTGATGCGAGGCCAACGTGAAGTTGTTTTGCTGACATAATTCATGTAACAAATTGAAATCATCTCGCCATCCAGGGTTCTTGCCTGTGCTAACATCACCTGTCGCAACGAGGCCGTAATCATCCTGAAGAGTGACATAGTTTTGTGTTTATTTTTAATGAAGGAATAGTTGAGTTCTTGTTTGCTCATTTGTTCTTGAATAAGAAAATTCATGACATGTTTCAGAAGGAGTTCGAGTAAATGGTGCTGACAGCCAATATATTGTGGCTTCTGGACAGGCTTGCGGAGCCGCCATATTTTTTCCGGCTCCGGCTCCCACAAATTTGACGGCTCCGGCTCCGGCTCCCTATTAAGATAGTATCTCATGAGACAAAAATTGTTGTAATTTCTCCACGATAACATGCCGCTGATAAAAAGTTATGCAAATTTTGCCGCGTTCACCCCCATAGTCAGGAACTTGAAAAATATATGCATTGTTGGTTTTACAAAAACAAACATTTTCAGTGCATCCAGAAACATATCATTATTTTCGATCGAGGTTTCACTAGACGCCATTTTCATGAGTACTAAAAATTTATTTCAATGATCAAATTAGCCAATAGTAAAATGATACATTATTTAAAATATTTAAAGACTTCAATATTTATATTTATTATTTATAAATTCGAAGGACTCTTCGGTCCCGGGCAGGCCGTAATAGGATGTACGTGGGGGGGGCAAAGAAATTTTCGGGGGGAAGGGGCGAAGAAATTTCGGCGAGGGGGTGCCGAAGAACTGACCCTGGGGCACAGGGGCGGATCTAGAAAACTTTGACCGGGGGGGGCTGAAACTGTTTTCATTGTTGAAAATTGGTCTTTGAACAAAAAATATTTCGATAATTTAATGATGCATTACCTAAACTTGCGATAACCGGGGGGGAGAAATGGACCCCGGCCCCTCCTAACTCCCCCCTGGTGGGGGTAGAAGAAATGTTCGGGGGGCGAAAATGGAGGTGCCAAGCGACGAAAACTTGCAGAGAGGAGGGGTTTGAAGGGGACCTGTGAGTCCCTTCCCCAGAAATTTTTGCAGTTCCATATCTCGAATGGTGCATTTTAGTACCGATTGTATAGCTATAAATTAGAAATATATAATTTTAACTAGGTTTTATAATGCATGGCATGTTGCACGTTTTTTTAAATAATTTAAATAGTAAAGAGTTTTAATGATAAAAATGTATTGAGGCTGAGCAATTTGAGATTTCTGTTATAAATATATTGACCATTTGTTCTGCTACACAATTGTTACATAATATATACCTGATTTAAATTATTATACCGTTGGTTTAACGTACAACTCGGGAAGAACGACAAAGATGCACGAATATAGCTTAGCTATTTGTGTGATATTTCTTATAAAATATTGAAAACAAAGAACAGATCTATCAACAACAAATTGACCAGTCGCAATTATTCAATTTAAAATAAAATTAATTCTGCTAAAAAGTAAATTTGCTAATTAAATAACATCACGCAGAAATCACGGAGTTTGTACTTTATTATTTTATTAAACATATGTACACAAATGAAGTCAGTCAATGTTATTTTATTAACTTAAGTTGCTAGTTGTCCTCAGAAGATATCAATATACAAAACTATTACAAGGTTGCGAACAGGCCCACCGACAAAAATTTCGGGTCCCTGGGTTGGGGTGACACGGGCCCCGTGCTGATATTAATATTTTAAAAAGTTGATTGGCCAGCTCAGTCCGGGCCCTAAAACAAAATTGAACAAAATGATTGATGATTTGTAGCCGTTATTATTAAAATTTTGTCAAAAAGCTCAAATCATGCACGGGGGGGCTCACGTCGTGAACGGGGGAGGCAGGCCCCTAGCCCCCTCTGGCTACGGGCCTGGACCCGGGTAACAATAAACTCCGATTTTTATTCAGACCCCGTCCCAATAAAGTCTGATTGTTATTCGGACCCGTGGCAAATATGCACTTTGCAGCTATACATAAACTTTATTATTATTTTTTATTTTTTTATAATTGTTTGAAATGTGATTTAATCGTTACTCAGTCTCTAGGTTCCATTAAGTGGACTCTGTATTACTATTTTTCGGGTTCCGTCTAATAAAATTTAAATATAGCTAAGCTTAGTGCATATTTACGGGTCCGAAATAACAATCGGATTATTGGGACCCTGGTCAGAATAGCCACAGCCTTATAAATTTATCTACTATATTTCAGATATTCTGTTTATAATAAAATTGTTAAATGCAGAAAGCGACCATTTTGTTTTTAGTCTATTACAAATTCGCGGTCAAATAATACACGAAATGACGTTCTATTTGTCTTTTGTAGTAAAAATTTATTTTTAAATGATTGATACAATTATTCTATGAAATAAAACTGTTATAATTTTATATATAACAAAATAACATGGCATTAAAAAAAATTTGGAGGGTAAACAAGATTTTAAACGAATACAAAACGATTCCCCGTTAAAGATTTCTTGTGGTGATGTGCGTGTTACTGTTGTGGCGTTCGTAAAACATGACAACATTTCAAATTGTAGGAGGCAAACAATCAAACAAATTTGCAATTTTAAAGCTAAAAAAAATTCTGCTGTAAAAAAACATTTGGGAGCCGTGGAGCCAGATTTTTCGGTTCCAGCTCCGCTCCAGCCAAAAGTAGCGGCTCCCGGCTTCTCGGCTCCGGCTCCGGCTCCGCAAGCCTGCTGAAAGCCCTTACTCAAGACATCATCCAGTAAAGCTTTACAATCCCGTGCAAATGACCAGTATTTATTGCGGTCGTGTCGCATATTATCATGCAAATATTTTCCACTCTCACATTTAAGAATACCGAGTTTTATTTCGGTTGTCATATTTTTCAGCAGAACTACTTGTTACTCTTCCCCTTGCACTCTTTTACCATCAAACTGGAGACAATAGAGATCTTTGCTTTGAAGTTTTGAACAATTTTTGGTTTTCATTTTCCGTCCTTCAGAATAACTCGTTTTCAGACGGTTTCATTTTGTTTTTGTTATTTAAATCAATCAGACAATTGAGTTTCTTCTAATTAGTGTACTGGATAATAGTGGAAAGTCTAGAATTTCCCCCCAGAGCAATTCTATATCCGCAATTATAATTTTGATTCGATCCAGTCGCCGTTTCTGGCTATTGAACAGAAAGTGAAGTTTCCAAGAATTTGACGGTTGTCGGCATCCATGTGAGATTGATTAGCTTTTCAACAGATGGGATTCTCGGATCCCCCTTCTGTTTAGAAGATTAGGGTAGATGACTTGTTCATAAAGAAATGGAAACAACTGAGTGGAATGTGCTTAAAAGCTGTCTAGAAAGTCATATACAAATTCAGTGTGAAATTGAAACTGATAGTCAAACTGCGCGATATGTGAACAAAAATTAAAAGTGGGGGAACATTTTCAATTTAAAAAAAAAATGTTGCCACTGTCATCTGCATACAATTGTTCCTCGAATGTAAGGGGTTTCAGTTTCGTTACGTAAAATAATGAAAATAGTTATCACTCCACTGGGAGGCATGAACTGGTGCTGTGTGACTTGCCCAGCCGATTTTACGTACTCAACTAAAAAAACGATTTTAAGCTTTCATCTAACTGTCATCAGAAACAATTCTTTCGTTCTCATTGTAGATCGAACCCGGAAACCTCAGGTCAACAATCGAGCTCTATTGCACACTGACCCATCCCTCTGTACACTGACCCATCCCTCTGTACACTGACCCATCCCTCTGTATACTGACCCATCCTCATTATTTTTAATTTAAAAAAAAAAGCATGTGAGCTCAAGCAATGTCACGTTTCATTGTGCAACTCAGTGCAGACAGTACATTGTTGACGGGTTGTTATGTTTGATAAGACGGCGCTGTTGTTGAAGACTTTATATTTAATCCACACAAGGTTCCAGTCGCGGCCACTGAGGGTGCGAACTAGGGTGAAAGCATTAGGCCCCACCTCTAAACTGACCCTCACTATATGAGTGTTTAGATGTGACATAATTTGATTAGGGTATCAAATAAAAAATAACAAAAAAACTTTCACAAATTAATTTCAGGGCGGCTTTTGTTTCGTTGAGTTTAGGGGCGGGAATAGAATAAAAAAAAAAAATGAGGATGGGCGCATTGACAATCTGAGAAGCTCCTGGTATGGACAGACTCGAGACTGCAAAATGTATGTGAAAGAAAGGAGGAGGTGGCTGTAATAAATTCCTATGGGAGGTCCCACCATGGTCCCACCTTATGGAATCTATTTACATTTGTTTAGACGTTATAAACTTAGACTTTATTTTTTATAAAAGTTACATTTTTAGAGTTACAGTCGGAGTGGACTAACCTAGTACTATATAGCTAGCCACTGGTCGTGAGCTAGTGAAATATCTTGACACTCCATTCTCCATTTGTCGTGACTGCGTAACAAGTAAATGGTGCAATAGGTATATGACTTGAAAAACAAATTTTGTAATTTTACAAGTGGCGCCTTCCGAATTTTGATGAGCTTTTATATAAAAATAATAAATACAACAAAAAATCATTAATTTTGTTGAAAAAGTTCACCCACCAAAACATTTTTTAATTTTAAAAATAATCCTTATGGCTCTTTTTACTGAAGTTTTACTTTTACACCAGTTGTTTACCATTAAAATTCTATTTCCTGTTCTCCATGTTAGATTTTTTCAATTATACTTGAGTTTGAATGATTTTTTTAATTTTGCCTAACTTTATTCTTAAAAATGTCTTAAAAAAAGTCATCACTTTCCGTTGCTAAAAATAAGGACAAATGGGCGAGTAATTTGAAAAAATTCAAAACACTCTTAAGAAAGAAACTAAATTGGAATCGAGATCGAGTCATTGCTTTCACATTCTAAGATGCCAAGGAGGTGGATGACAATTGGTCGCTACATGGGCTCGGCCTCTATGGAAAAATCCAGATTGAAAAGAGTTGCAGCACTCAGGAAGAGATAGAGCTATTATGGAGCTTTTTAATTTCCCAATACTGTCTTTGCGATCAGTGAGCAGAAAAATTGAAACTTTAATTAGAAGGTATGATGTTCATTTGAAAAAACCTGTGGGTGACATACGGGAGCAGTTTGATACGTTATTTGATGTCACAAACAAAACTGGTCAATGGTTATGTGCTGAGGACAAAAAACTTTACGAAATACAAATTCAAAGTGGAGGTAAGATGGGATATACTACAACTAAAATTGCTAGTCAAAGTACAATTCATCCAGCAAAACGGAAAATTGTTTGCAAAATTAATGATGCACAACAACAAAAAAGCAGTTTTGAAAGTTCCAGTGATTCAAGTGATAATGAGAATTCTCAAAGTAGCTCTGACGGTGCTGATGCAATGCTGTCATCCACAGAAAGCTTGGATCAAAGCACACATGAAACAATCACAGCATTCTACTTCTAGTGCAGATTCATTAGTTCAATCTGGGAAACTACCAGCTCGAAGAGCAGCATTAGTGAGCAAGTTTGCATAAGTCCGGCGTAAAAATAGCAACTCCTTCTCAGTCTATCGAGCTGTATTCAGAGAAGCAAGTAAACTAAAACATTAATAAATACTTGCGTAATAGCTTATGGAGTTTAAATTTTGATGGTAAAATTATTGAAAAAAGAAAGAACACCAAGTAGTTGTATTAAAAAATGAAGCAAAAAATGAGGCTATCCGTCTTAATTTTACCTGATGGCAAAGCCGCTACGATTAGTTCGGCCATTCAAAAAGTTTTAGATGAATATAACTTATGGTCAGCTATAAAGATGATAGTGTCAGACACTACAAATGTTAATACAGGGTCGAAGTCTGGTGTTGTGGTGAAACTTCAGAAACTGTTTGTTCAACATGGTGAGTCTGCACCAGTCTTTATAGGTTGTCAACACCATATACTTGATCGTGTTCTTAGACACGTGTGTGATGCCTTCCTTGCTCGGTGATTCAACTGAGTCTCAACATAAATTATCCATTTGTAAATAAGATACTTAAAGATTATGAAATGTTAAAGATTTGAAACAAAAAAAGAAATGTGCTCTAATTTTTAGAAAAACAGGAAATAGGTTGGAAGATGATATGAAATTTTTGCACCATCTAATTTGCGTTTTTAAGCATTTTAAAAATTCTCAACAAATGCCGAAAGTTAATTTTAGCGCACTGGCCTCAGCAATGCCCGATGGAACTCTGGAGCAATTTTTGCATTGTTGGCTTTCATATATTGCCTGATGAACTAAAGAACCTTCAGAAATTGTGTGAGTTTATGTGTGGACATTGGAGTGATGCCTGGTTTAGTGATCATCATTACAAAGCTGAACAATATGAACTTCTTTTCCATGCTGTTAATAATTATCAAAGGGTTGCGCTGTCTTCGAACTCATTGGTCTCAAGTACATCTCCAATACTCACTCCACGTAGCAATGTTTGTGCAGAAAGAGCGATAAAAGTTCTGCAAGATATTATTCCCCTTTGCCACTCACCAGAAAACTGAATTAACGTTTTGTTTTACAAATAAAAGTTTATGAAACAATACTTGAAATTATTAACAAATGTCAATTTTTCTAAAACTTCAAAATATTTGGTGGGTGACATTTTTCCATTTTTTTAATAAATTTGATATGGTTTTGTGTTTCTACAATAAAAACTCATCTGTTGAAGGTATGCCATACAAGTGTTGTTCTGAAGTCATATACCTAGTGTGCAATCTAAAAATAATATCCCAAAATAAAGTGAAGATAACCTGAAACTGTTCAAATAAACCCAATACAAATTGAAAATGATGATCTAATTATTTGCTAAGTGTCAAAATTCGGACATCGAGGTACATTGCACATCCCCTATTGGATATTTTGTTCATCTATTGAAGTTTTTCTACATTTTGTGGATATTGCATGCGGTAAGCATATATTTGCCTCATTGTGTGAGAACAATGTGTAAAATGAATTGAAAAGCTTCATCCGACGACATCACTCATATCGCAGTTAAACAATATTTACTTAGAGTTTGAGAGATCCATCTGTAGGAATATAGTCATGACATTTTGATAAAATGTAAGGCATAAATGTTGTTACGCGAATAATTTGCATTTTAATGCTACAGGATTCTTAGTAAATGACTCAGTGCTGTCACATTGGTGAGTTCAGTTAAAGTAAATTTAGGACAACAACCTAATGTAACTACTGTAACTCTAGAACAGATCAATATTATTGATCACCATGAAATTATTGATTATTGTGAATAGTTAGATGTTAATATTAAAAATAGTTTCATGTATTTAATTAAAAAAATCTTTGTAAAATGCTGCAGAAGTGGTGGATTTAGGACTTTTAATAACAGATTCTGGGAAGTTACAATGGAGGTCAAGATGGCGGACTTAAGTAACAAGAGAAACAAACAAACTACCCTTTAACCAGCTGATTGGCCAAACTCGAGAAATTCAGCAGATTTGCACCAATCGGTGTACTGATGTAAAATGTACGAATTAGTGGAACTAAGTCTTATTGTTCAAATTAGCACTGTGTAGTTATGTCCATAGTATATTTATATTACTGAGTAGTCACAAGTGATGTCCAAAAAAAAAAACCAGAATATCAGAATATCCTACCCATATGATGGATTTAGGCTGTTTGAGACCCCACTCGTATTCATTGTTTCTTGCCTGCACTTTTCTACTATGATAATTAAATTCAAGTATTTTTTAACCATATAACAACTTAGTTACAGATGTTACATTAACACATATGTTACATTTACACAGATGTTACATTTACAGATGTTACATATACACAGATGTTTCATATACATATGTTACATTTACTCAGGTGTTACATATACACCATTGTTATATTATTTTTAAATGCAATGCAAACAAATATATTTAGTGCTGAAAAGACCAACAAAACTTACATGAGTCGAAAGGAAATATTATGAGGCATATTATTCAGTCTTTTCAGAAATATCCACTAGGCCTATACATTGAAACATGCACATATGCAAATACAAATTTTGTCAGTTACATAGAGAGGTTAGGAACTTATTCTCAACAACAGAATACACAAATCTGTAAAGTTGTTACATATGCACTCACGGCACACCGTGGAACTGGCAATTATATTTACGCACAGTAAAAAAAAATTCCATTCTGAAAGTGATCTGGTGCTGCTGTACTTACCTTGAATGGCTGCAACTAATATTTTTTGAGATTTGTTGAATAGTCAGTTTGATTACCCCCCCCCTTTCCTCCACTTTACACAATAATAATCAAGAATTTACAAACATTTAGAAAGTCAATCTCAAAATGTACTAATGAGCCGTATTGAAACATATTGTACCAAACAGCCACACTGGTTCTTTTAATTCTATATTTGATTTTCATTTTGTAACGCTCTAAGTGGCTTCCGTTGAAACGAATGAAAAAAAGATTGGGATGAAGGTGCACCTCATATTAGGTAATGTATGTTGCTGTATTAGATAATGTGTGTTGCTGTATTAGATAATATGTGTTGCTGTATTAGATAATGTAATGCTGCTGTATTAGATAATGTGTGTGGCTGTATTAGATAATATGTGTTGCTGTATTAGATATTATTGTGTTTCTGTATTATATAATCACTGGGTTTACAGTTTTTGTTCCTCTTGATTTTATTAATTGTTTCTGATTAAATTTTGATGCTGATTCCAAATATGTATTCAGTATTAGATAATTGTGATGCTGTATTAAATAATAATGTGTTGCTGTATTAGATAATGTGTGTGGCTGTATTAGATAATGTGTGTTGCTGTATTAGAAATGTGTGTTGCTGTATTAGATAATGTGTGTTGCTGTATTATATAATGTGTGAGGCTGTATTAGATAATGTGTGTTGCAGTATTAGATAATGCGTGCTTCTGTATTAGATAATCACTGGGTTACACAGTTTTGTTCCTCGTGATTTTATTATTGTTTCTGACTGAAATTTTGATGCTGATTCCAAATATATAATCAGTTTGCTGTAGCATCGACGGTTATCAAGATATTTAAGATTTACACTATATTTGTATTTTTCAATTGTTGCAGCTTAGTTTAATTTCAGACATAATATCCTAATTTCATAGTTAACTTGTAATCGTTGATATTTAAATATTGAATTCAAATTACAATGGCTAGTAGACAGTGCAAAAACTCTCCTGATAGCTTTTGCTATGTATGCGGATATTATATCAGTTCGAAACAAGGTTCGCGACGTATTGAAAAAGGACGAAAATACTACATGGCTTATCGTCTCTACTTCGGTGGGCGCCACATGTGATTTTCATAAATTGTCATGTCACTCTGGAGGCATGGCTCAGAGGAAGTCGAAAGGCCATGCCATTTGCCATACCTCGAATATGGAGACAACCCCAAAATCACCACGACGATTGCTACTTCTGCTCGGTCGACATTAAGCTGTACCGAAAGGTGAAGGAAGAACAGCACTTGACTACCCATCCATGCCTTCATCAATAGCTCCTGTTCTTCACAGTGAAGAATATCCTGTGCCTTACCCACCAAAATAGGTAAATATTACACTTTTCCTACTGCTCTTAATTAATTATAATTGATAAATCTATTACCAGTCTGTTTTTTAAACAGGGTTGTGATGATGACAGTGACAATGAGTCCTCCGATTCTGCCTCAAGCGATGTAGCGATCCAAACTACGAAGAAGATGATCCTAGGCCGCATTTTCCAAATCAAAATGAACTAAATGACTTGATTCGAGACTTAGGGTTGGCAAAGTCTGATGCAGAGCTTCTCAAGACTTATGGAATGGAATCTCTAGAACGAAGACTGTAAAATCACCATGCAGCGTAACCGTCATTTGGAATTTGCAGTTGATGGAAGCCTTTGATTTAGTTCTGATGTGAATGGTTTATTTCACGCTATAGGAATTGAACACGATTCAAGCGGGTGGAGGTTATAGACAGCTCTACCAGAAGTCTAAAAGCAGTACTGTTGCATAATGGGAATATTTTATTCCTCCATACCTGTAGCACACCAACACAAATGAAGGAGGATTATGATTATGTTCGTAATCTGCTTGAACACATTGACTACAAAAAGTATAGATGGAATATATGTGGGGATTTTAAAATGATTGGGTTTTTGCTAGGCTTGCAGGGTGGATTTACTAAATATTCCTGTTTTTTATGCCTGTGGGACAGCAGGGCTGAATCAGAACATTATAATAGAGCTGAATGGCCTGCTCGCGAATCTCTGGAACCGGGTTCACACAATGTAGTCAGAGAGGCCTTAGTTGATAAAAGTAAAGTGCTACTTCCTCCTCTCCATATTAAGTTGGGCCTTATTAAGCAGTTTGTGACTGAATTGGATCCTGGAGGTGAGACTTATGACAAATTCGCATCATGTTTCCCAAATTTACTGAGGCCAAAATATCAGGAGGAATTCTCGTTGGTCCACAAGTGAGAAAAATGTTAGCTTCAGAAACATTGGAAAAAACCATGAGTGGCTAAATGCAAGCATGGAAGTCTTTAAGAGCAGTAGTTAATGGAATCTTGGGAAATAATAAAGAACCACATTACAAGAACTTGTGTCTAACATGATAAAAACCTATCAGAAAATGGGATGCCGTATGTCCCTCAAAATGCATTATCTTCATTTCACACAGACTTTTTTCACGGGAATTTGGGAAGCACATGCGAAGAGCACGGTGAACGCTTCCACAAGACATTATGAGATGGAGCAGGAGGTACCGAAGGCACTGGGACAGTGCCATGATGGGTCAATATATCTGGTCAATTGTCCGACGTGATGGTACTGGACAGTGCCATGATGGGTGATTATACCTGGTCAGTTGTCCGACGTGATGGTACTGGACAGTGCCATGATGGTGATTATACCTGGTCAGTTGTCCGACGTGATGGTACTGGACAGTGCCATGATGGGTGATTATACCTGGTCAATTGTCCGACGTGATGGTACTGGACAGTGCTATGATGGGTGATTATACCTGGTCAATTGTCCGACGTGATGGTACTGGACACAAGCGTAAATGTCGTTCTTCGCAGCATTTTTAGAGATCCAAGTTTAAACTGACTTAGCTTTTATCTATGACATTTGTAATGTATCATGATCATGATATGCAAATATATCATTACAAACAATTAATGGCAATTGAACATTGCTTTGTGTTAAAATGTTTCGAATAAAAGAATTTTGCAGCTAGCTATATAAGTATGTTGCCATTATAAAAGCTTAAATCATGAGATTGTTGATATCTTGGGAATGGTCGATGATAGAGAAAAATTGATTACAGATTTGAAATCAACATCAACAAATCTAGTAGAAACTTTTAAAAAATTCAGAGGTACAAAATTTTTCTAATTTGTAACCCATTGTAATGTGTGGCTGTTTTATATAATGTGTGTTGCTGTATTAGATAATTTGTGTTGCTGTATTAGATAATGTATTCCACTATTTTAGAAGTTGTATGCCGCTACATAAGATAATGTATTCCTTTAAATTTTCTAATATATTAAAAATACTTACAATTCTCTCATCTCAAAGGCATATGGGTACACCACACTTCTGTAGGCATTACTGAGCTGTAGAATGAGATTTTTCTCGTCTTGTGTGAAGGAAGTTTTATTGATAGCTGAATACCGGACGTAGTTCTTGTACTTCTTGAACAGATCGTCTCGAGTAAATGTGGTCAAACTGTACAGATACGGTAAGTGAAGGGCACACAGACAAACAGACAAACAGATGGACACAACTTTGTGGTCAGTGGTGAGCATTCCAATAACTTGTGTCATCAGAAATGTAACAAAATGTTTTCAAACAGTTGAAAAATGATAATATTGATTTCTCTTGAAACTCCAGTCAAACTATAATTTTGATTTCTCAGTAAACTGCAGTCAAACAATACTACAAATTGGATGAAATAAAAAGACCAGAAAATATACAACACAAATGTTGAATAACTTTGATAAAACTGGATACAATATTGATGTCTACACTCGGTCTCTTCCATTGCTTTGGAAACAAAGTGAATCTTTATATATTGATCAAAAGGTACGTTGTACCCATTTATCCGAGGGTGTGAAGATTTTGATTTACGATGACCATTCCATTCTGACGTCGATAATAACAACAGGAAACCAGTGTGGTAGAGAGTGATGACGTGATATCAATGTTATCAATTTGCTGAACACTTCTGATGTCTGCTATCAATTTCTCTTGAAGTAAGGAAGACTGTGTCTGTGGGGATTCTCTTCATTGTTAATCTGTAATACAAAAACAAGAGTATGTCTGTATTTACTAAGATTTGTATCTATAAGAGAAAAGAGTATGAGATGGAATATTTGCGTGAAGTAGAAACCACTTTATATTATTTAATGGCTATAAATTATGACTTTGAGCTAGAGTTACGAACTAAGACCTAGTTTACAGCATTCAACAAAGCAGTATTTCTAGTTACAACTCCAAAAGCATGCATTGTTGTTGAGACTTAGCGAGTTGTAATTTTGTAGTAATTGAAAACAAAATATTTTAAGACATTTTCGTGTATTTAAGATTTAGTCTCTATTTAATATGTTATTAGATATATTATAACGTATAATGTATCAAAAAAGTATACGTATTAACTACGAAAACTATACTTGTCTGAAATAGATGCAATAATCACAACAATATAAGAAGATAAGTAAAAGATACGTATTATTTTATCATTGGTTTTCATCACCAGTGGCTGTATATATCTTATAAATATCGACCCAATTTAATTACGGTAAATATGAGAACAAATTCTAATATTCTATGATTTTACTGAAGTTTTCTCCTCAAATAATTATTTACATCAAATCTATTGTATTTTCTACAATAGTCGGTAAATTAATATTCTTCATGGCGTCATCTTTCACTGTTTCTTTAAGACACCACCTTTTTATTCAATAACAATATTCCTTCAATTACACGACTCTATCACATTAACATCTAGATAACAGTAACTTCTCTGTCACATTAACTTCTCTGTCACATTAACGTCTCTGTCACAGTAACTTCTCTGTTGATTTCTCGTTGATATTAAAGTCTTCTCGAATTGCTCTGTGACATTAACTTAATTGGGATATTAACATTTTTGTAAAATGAACGAATTTTGAGATTATAATTTATTACATTATCTTATATTGGCAATATATAATTTGTATCATTATCTTTTATTGGCATTATATAATTTGTATCATTGTCTTATACTGACATTATATAATTTGTTTCATTTTCTTAAAATGGCAATATATAATTTGTATCATTATCATTTATTGGGATTATATAATTTGTATCATTGTCTTATATTGACATTATATAATGTGTTTCATTTTCTTATAATGGCATTATGTAATTTGCATCATTATACTTTAATCAGTTTGTGTGACATCAGTCCACATAGTTTATTTCAAAATCTGTGTGATATCATTCCACATGGTTTATTTCAATGTCTGTGTGACATCATTCCACATGGTTTATTTCATTGTCTGTGTGACATCAGTCCACATGGTTTATTTCAATGTCTGTGTGACATCAGTCCACATGGTTTATTTCAATGTCTGTGTGACATCAGTCCACATGGTTTATTTCAATGTCTGTGTGACATCAGTCCACATGGTTTATTTCAATGTCTGTGTGACATCAGTCACATGGTTTATTTCAATGTCTGTGTGACATTAGTCCAAATGGTTTATTTCAATGTCTGTGTGACATCAGTCCCATGGTTTGTTTCAATGTCTGTGTAACATCAGTCCTCATGGTTTGTTTCAATGTCTGTGTAACATCAGTCCACATTGTTTTCTTCAATGTCTGTGTAACATCAGTCCACATGGTTTATTTCAATGTCTGTGTAACATCAGTCCACATGGTTTATTTCAATGGCGGTGTATATAGTGTTGTCATGAGACGTTTTCTACGACATTATTATTTAGCAGATATTTCACTTGTCCATGACACTGCCATGTATGAAATAAACAAGTGATAACAGAATGTGTCCACAGTTCGTTGTTAGTACACACATATTGAAATAAACACAAGGCTTTAGTTTCAACATCCTTGTCCGAAATGTTAAGTTAGTCACTAAACAAAGGCCACACACACACACACACAGACACACATACGCACACAACAAACACACACACACACACATTCAGACGCACACGCACAGACAAACACACGTGAAAGAGAGAGAGAGAGAGAGAGAGCTGAGAGCATAGTTAATATGCTTATAGTTTTGTTCTACGTGTTGAAATGACAAACTAGACATTTGTTGATTGAATGAAAAACTAGACTCTTGTTGATATCAATAAGGAAAAATGAAACAGTTTTGTTTTTCACACATTAGTCAATTATGATATTTCTTAAAGTTCAGCTGAAGTTAAAATGATAAACAAAAGCCAGACTCAGAAGTATTGTTTTATCTGGATATGCTTCATTGCTCCACTTCTTTCAGTGAAACCTGTACCACAACATTGCAGTTTTAAATGGGATACGTCCGCTAAATGTCTTTAAGTTGACTTATTTAAAACATTGGATACTTTGTAAGATTGGTAGATAAAGTTGACAGATGATACGTGGAAACAACAATTACACTGGCACACAGACACACTCAAAACGCACACACAAAGACATAGACACACAGGCACAGCGGCATACAAGCACAGACTAACAAAGTGTAAATCTGTAATGTCTACATTATGTCTTGACAAATGTAATATTTTGTCCTAATTAATTGTCATTGTAAACTAGGCGTTCCATTACGGCCGAACACTGTTTAATTCTATAATGTATAGGACGTCATATTAGTGAGTGCTTTAAAATTATATTTATTTTAAATGTAAGGCCTAGTAGTCTTGAAAACATTTATAGTAAGAAGACTTGTATGTACATTATGATGCATGTGTAGGTAGATATAGTTCTTCCACCTGTTTCTGGCAAATGATTTATCACAGACGAGTTCGCTTAAAAAATACCATTCTTGTGATATGTGTGTGTGTTGAGTGTATGTGTATATATGTGAGTGTATGTGTGTGTATGTGAGTGTATGTGTGATTGTGTATCATTACACTTTTATTTACCTGTTTACAGGCGCTGTTCACATGCATCAAAACGAAGTCAACAAAAAGTTAATCTCTAGATAAGATCTAATCCGGTTGTACACCCTTTGTATACTAATCTGACACATTAAAATAGAATCTCCTACCATGTTGGCGCACTCATCCCAAGGCAAACATTCTGAGCTCTGACGATAACTGGTAACATTGTAAGACACCCGCCCACAAACCTGTAGTCAAGTGAGAACAGGCGTTACTCGCTATGAATAAATTTAGATTGAAACGAACGATACGTTATTTAGGTTAGTGTGCAACTAGTAGTGTAATAGAGCTTAATGGAAAATATGTATAGGGCGGGGGTGGGTTTCCTCTCCCCGTTCCTTCCAACTGAACTTTCTCTTGAACAGTTTGAAAGTGTTTTGATGAGCTTGTTCCAGGAGTTAAGTTTAAACTATCAGCCACTGAAACGGTTCATTGAATTCAATGATATAGACAAGGCTAGTGGGCAGTGGTTGCTGGCATGGGTGGGGTGTCGTCCAAAATATTTTCCGACACCGACACCGGTGTCGGTTTTCTAAAATCCGCCGACACCGACACCGGGGGGGGGCAAGGAAGGATTATTGTGTATTTTTCCCTTTATATATCTCATACTATATATATAAAGATGCTCGTCTAATTGTATATTTATTCTTCTTGGCTCTACAACCCATTTAGGGTCCGTTGATCAAATGGCACTGGGCCGCCCAAAAACATTTATTTACTTTTTATCTGTTGTAGTGTATTTCTCTCAGGATAGTTCGACATCTACCCCTCTCGGGCCGCGGTAAAATTATCAAATGTCGACCGGTCTGCGGCGAGAAAAAGGTTAGGGACCACTGCACTAACACACACACACCACTTCTATGGTACCGGTAGCTTTTATTTTGTTTGAACAAAATAAATATTGCCTTTGTATCTTACTAAGCTACTCTTTTCAAAGCAAGTTTGTCGGCATTTTTATTTTTCGACCTCACCATGAATATACCTAATTTTATAGATGAATATAAAAAAACTTAAAGAAGGTATAATTATGTTTCAGCATGTATTGTATGGGCCTAATTTGTAATGTAATTACTAAATAAAAAAGTAAATAAATAAAATTCCCGAACTGTGCAGTTAAATGTGTTTATTTATATAATTATGCACAGGGCGCCGAGGTAGACGGGTCTCCGAAATAGTAATCTTGAAAACAATGTTCAGCTTCTAAACCAGACAAGGGCAATCTACGTCCCGTTAAACGTTTTGATTTGATCCGCAGTACCTCCCCTTTTTCATTACATTGATAACATTTACATTTATGTTAGCTCACATAAAGTATTATAAACACTCCAGTGATCTGCTCTTGGTCCAGCCCTTCATCAAATTTAAGAACCTGTTGTGGTTCTTTAGTAGTTATAAATTTGCATCTTTGATCTGCGATTTTGCAGCATGTCCATTACGATGAAAAAAAAAGTTATCAGTTGTACATGTAACATTGAAAGGTTACGAAAAACACTAGATATGGACATCAAGAATAGCTGCAGTGAATACATTGAAGTAACAAAATAGTATGGTTTACTTCAAGATATGCCACAGTATGTGGGATGTTATTTTTATAGTAAACCTGAAGCGGCCAATTCGCTACTTTTAATAAGTTCTCATTTATGTGTAGGCTTATGCTCAAATATTGGTCAAGATTATTATTGACGATTGCCTAAGTCAGCAAGTCACTGCAAAGTACAGACATATCCAACAACACTAGAGTAATGATGCTTGGAAGTTTATAAGTGGCCATTCAGAGAATGCAGAATGCTGAAATAAAATCACGGCAAGGGCTACAGACAATGATAAAAGATGGTTGTTCCAGACCTATTTTTAGAAAAGAGAGAGGCGTATGAAGACACTACATACTTAACAGTTAATAGAGTAAGGAATCGTTATTTTACACCCTAATTAAACCTGACATATGTAGTGAAAATGTTTGTATTGCAATAGGTGGTGGTGGGGGGGCTGCGCCTCAACAGCTCCAGCTACGGACTGGGCTTTAATGTAGTGTCATTAGGACGTAGACTGGTAATGCTTCAGTCTGGCTGGGGATAAATTAAGCTGTGGAGTGTTAGTTGTGAGTTAACTTTGATTGTAGGAACATTTGAAACAGATCATTCTTTGAAGTTCTAAAAGACTTGAATAGGTTTTGTGTAATCTTTCTCCAACATGGATATTGATAGACAGATGCAAACTAAAAATTTCTCATGATTTACAATGATTGAGTGAATAACAGAGTGAACATAGCCAGTAGCCTTCCTATCTGCTTTCAGTCAAAATTCTGTTAATGTTGACAAGTTGTTGTAATGTAGAGAATCTCGCTTTGGAAAATGATACATTTGTTGATAAACAGATTTACCATGTATTTATTTAAAAAGAAAAACTTAAGAAAACTTTAAATTAAAGATTTGCTAAGAACTATCTGACGTTGTTCTGGATTATTTAATTAAAGTTCTAGTATTTTTTTTTTGGGGGGGGAGATTTTGCGCCGAACCGACTCGGACAAAATACAAATGCCGACACCGACACCGGGCAAAGTACAAATGCCGACACCGACACCGGCAAAACTACCGACACCACCGATACCGACACCGACTCCCCAGCCCTGGTTGCTGGTGTTGAACATTCTGTATAAGCTGCATATAAATGAAGAATGGCGGGGAAAGTGATTTTAGTGTCAATTTATTATTAGACCTCGGTTTAAAAGTAACTTGGTTTACTAGTCTTTCTTAAGACCAGCAAAATGTTTTGACAAAATTTGCCTTGAAATACGAGCGACACCTTGCAAGACCAGCAAAATGTTTTGACAAAATTTGCCTTGAAATACGAGCGATACATTGCAAGACCAGCAAAATGTTTTGATAAAATTTGCCTTGAAATACGAGCGATACATTGCAAGACCAGCAAAATGTTTTGACAAAATTTGCCTTGAAATACGAGCGATACATTGCAAGACCAGCAAAATGTTTTGACAAAATTTGCCTTGAAATACGAGCGATACATTGCAAGACCAGCAAAATGTTTTGACAAAATTTGCCTTGAAATACGAGCGATACATTGCAAGACCAGGCAACATAGTTAACGTAGTTAAAACAGATATAGTTTGTGATTCCTGCGTTATTAAATAGTTTTGAAAATTAAATGATAAACTATATTTCTATTATATGTAATGTGTTTTGATTTAATGCTTTTTCAATATTATGTAATATACAGTAAATCGATTTCTCTAAATACAAACTGAGCCAGTTTTCAAATACAAACTTTCACTTGTTGAAATGACAAACTAGACTCTCGTTGGTTGAAATGGCAAACTAGACTCTTGTGGTTGAAATGACAAACCAGACTCTTGTTGAAATGACAAACTAGACTCTTGTTTGTTGAAATGGCAAACTAGACTCTTGTTGGTTGAAATGACAAACCAGATTCTTGTGAAATGATAAACTTGACTCTTGTTGAAATGACAAACCAGACTCTTGTTGATTGAAATGACAAACTAGACTCTTGTTGAAATGACAAACCAGACTCTTGTTGGTTGAAATGACAAACCAGACTCTTGTTGATTGAAATGACAAACTAGACTCTTGTTGAAATGACAAACCAGACTCTTGTTGGTTGAAATGACAAACCAGACTCTTGTTGATTGAAATGACAAACTAGACTCTTGTTGGTTGAAATGACAAACTAGACTCTTGTTGAAATGACAAACCAGACTCTTGTTGAAATGACAAACTAGACTCTCGTTGGTTGAAATGGCAAACTAGACTCTTGTGGTTGAAATGACAAACCAGACTCTTGTTGAAATGACAAACTAGACTCTTGTTGGTTGAAATGGCAAACTAGACTCTTGTTGGTTGAAATGACAAACCAGATTCTTGTGAAATGATAAACTTGACTCTTGTTGAAATGACAAACCAGACTCTTGTTGATTGAAATGACAAACTAGACTCTTGTTGAAATGACAAACCAGACTCTTGTTGGTTGAAATGACAAACCAGACTCTTGTTGATTGAAATGACAAACTAGACTCTTGTTGAAATGACAAACCAGACTCTTGTTGGTTGAAATGACAAACCAGACTCTTGTTGATTGAAATGACAAACTAGACTCTTGTTGGTTGAAATGACAAACCAGATTCTTGTTGGTTGAAATGACAAACCAGACTCTTGTTGGTTGAAATGACAAACCAGACTCTTGTTGGTTGAAATTGCAAACCAGACCCCTGTTGATTGAAATGGCAAACTAGACTCTTGTTGATTGAAATAACAAACCAGATTCTTGTTGATTGAAATGGCAAACTAGACTCTTGTTGATCGAAATGGCAAGCTAGAATCTTGTTGATCGAAATGGCAAGCTAGAATCTTGTTGATCGAAATGGCAAACTAGAAACTTGTTGATTGAAATGACAAACTAAACTCTTGTTGATCGAAATGGCAAACTAGACTCTTGTTGATTGAAATGACAAACTAAACTCTTGTTGATCAAAATGACAATATAGACTCTTGATGACTGAAAAGACAAATTAGACTTTTGATGATTGAAATGACATACTAGACTCTAGGCGTTACGTTTTGTAAGACAAGCTACACATTTATATAAAAAATACAAACTTGATATTAAGGTATAGATCATGATGTTTAACTACAAATACTTTATGCATTTTATTCCAAACTTTATGTGCCAACTACTGAAATGAAGGTCTTCTCCTCATTTGCACTGCTGGTATATTTAACATATGTGTAGTGTGTATTGTTTACCTATGTTTGTGACTGTGTAGCAATAGCCATAATGAACAAATAGGTGTAAGAAATCTCTCACTTAGAATATCATAAAGGTAGGAGTTTCGAATGTAAAAAAACGTCCCACGACTATAAATATAATACGTAGTGGTACGAGCGATGACTCAATGAAAAAGTGATGTCTAAACTTTTTCATAATTGTTTATATTAAATGTAAAAACCAGATAGGGAATAACTGTAAGAAATCGTTCTCCAATTTATCTGACTGGTTCGAGCCATTATCTCAACATCTGAAAAACAGAAAACATATGATCCAATTTATGCCCTTTCCATACACTCACATAATCTTATCCCACATCCCTAAATATCACGACAACTTAATCGGTAAGATGTATGTGGACTATGATTGAGGTCTTAAAAGTCAGCAGTGGCGTAACAAGGGTGAGCATGGAAAGGGGGGTCCACCCAACTTAAACTTTTGCAGTCGTTTTGCAATCACAGATATGAGTCGTATTGTACTAATTTCTCACATAGTAATGGCGTTAACTATAGATATGACGTTAACTATATCCGTGACCTAATCAAACTTCTTCGTGTCGTGTTAGTCCTGCAATCAGCTTCTCATTTCACTAAATTAGACCGATCAATGCCGGTGAGAAAGTGTTTATCCATTAGTGTACCAGTTGAAATGTATTTCTGTGGACGTTCTCATGAGCGAAGAGAGGTCATTTAAGAAGACGCTGGTAGATTTTATATAATCCTCATACTCAACCTCAAGTCTCTTCGCAGTTGATTTATTCCTCACTTGATGTAGAGTGGAATTAAAACCCACCACTTATATCAGACGATTTAAAGAAAATGTCACACATTAATTTGAGCAGCATCAGTTGATTTTCAAACTCCTATGAGGCCAAGTGGAACAACCTCTTGTTTACATGCATGCCGATAGTCTCATCAATCTTTAGTCTACAAATGAACTTTCAACACTTGCACACATATTGAGTCCACATATATTTTCATCTTATATTTAATAAAATAGCAGGGCGTATAACAAATGATTGGCACAGAGTGTAACTGAAGTTACGGTTGAACGATTCCTGAAGTTGGATAAAATGCAGGAACAGTTAGACAAATGCATTATTGTAAAATCAGACAGTACAAATGTCACACAACATAACATAACAGAACATAGAAAATTATCCCAAGTACTTAATGTTACTACCAGAGCTCAATCTCTGAATAAACAAGAAGAAAAACTTAGCATAGATAACCAGAATACATTTACCATCCTAAACTTTTCTAAAGAAGAATTTATCAGACCACAACAAAAAGATAAGTCTATGTTAAAATATTTTGATACAGGTAATAGTAATAATAGGAAAGTATCATATTCAGTAATGGTAATAATAATGCTACTGACCATACTTCAAAACAACAATCTGACATTATCTCCTGATAAAATAAAAATAGGATACAGTAATATTGATTTTTTAGGGTACAACATAGGTCAAGGTTTAATAAAACTAACAGATAGCAATGTTAGTAAGATTCTAGAAATAAAAACACCTGAAACAAAAAAACAAGTCAGATCTTTAATTGGTCCTCTGTAGTTACTACAGAAAGTTCATAAATAATTTTACTAAAACCATGAATCCACTTATCAATATAACTAAAAAAGAAATGAAGCAGAAAGTTGTGTGGAATAGTGAATGTCAGATAGTACTGGATAAAATTAAAAATTATTTTAAGAGTACACCTATTTTAAGTGCCTTTGATCCAAATAAGACATTAGTATTATGCACTGATGCCTCCAGTATTGCTATTGGTTCTTGTTTAACGCAAAGAGAGAATAATCTAAATAAACCCATATTATATCTTAGTAGAAAACTAACAGACACAGAGAAAAGATACTCAGTAATAGAAAGAGAATGCCTTGTTTGGTCTATCATCAAATTGCAAAAATATTTGCTAGGCAGAACATTTTTAGTCCTAATAGACCATAAGCCACTTGTCAATTTCAAAAGTAAGCAAATAAATAATGCTAAACTAACAAGATGGTCCTTGCTTCTGCAAGACTATAACTTTCAAATTGAACATATTAAAGGTTCTGAAAACTTCATACCAGACATTTTGTCTAGATTAATTAAATAGTCTCTTTAAACTGCTGAATTAAATTGCTGGCATAATAAAACACAATATATATTACATTAATTGTATGGCACATTATATAATGAATGGCTTAGATAATTGTTTTAATACATTTTGATAGGTTATGGCACTAATAGATGATGATGTTGATTATAGGCACATATATTGGTAATAATGACATGAAATTTTTTGGGTATATATTGATTATCTAATTGAATTAATTATAATTTGGTTGAATTGATATCTTATAATTGGCACATGATAACAATTGATTTTGTTCACTTTGAATATTATTAAGTATTATTGAGTATTATTGAATACCATTGAATATTTTTGAGTACTATTGAGTGTTGTTGAGTTTTATGGAGTATTATTGAGTACTATTGAATATTATTGAATACTATTGAGTATTGTTGAGTTTTATGGAGTATTATTGAGTACTATTGAGTATTATGGAGTATTATTGAGTACTATTGAATATTATTGAGAAAATAACTAAGTTGATATTGAAATACTTATGAGTTGTTGCTTATGATGGGTTATATTTATAAAGAAATGTTGCACATTTTTGGAGGGAGGGGAGGTGTCAAGGAGTTAAGGTTGAATTAAATATACATTGTTTGATTTAGTTTGTGCATGTGTGTTAATCACACTTTTTAAGTGACTCTAGAGAGTATGAATTTTTATATTGTTATGTGACGTAGTTTTTTCTAGTTGACGTCATTTAAGATTTTGCTTAGAAACAAGCCTTGGAGAAAGAGGCAGTTACTCTTTTGATTGCAGACTAGCAAGTCGTGTTTTATTTGACTTATTTAAGATGTGCCTAAATTACGTGCCTTTATCTAAAGTTTAACATAATATTTTAAAGTCTGTATCTATTGAATAAAACCAAGAATCAGCAACACTGTCTTGAGTGTTTATGTGAGATTGTTGAGTGCAGAGTCAGCCACACGCTACCACAGCAGCGCCTCCACATTCATTCTGACTGCAACTGCAATCAGACCCACAACATCAATCTTTTCACAACCTTCACAAGTGCCTATGGTGACATTTAAATTAAATTCTTTTTATCGATTGTAGGAACCCAATCTACGACCACAACATAATACAATATGCCTAGATGCAAGTCATATAAACAATGACATATGTCAGATCACAAAGTTGAGTAAAGCTAATTCCATTGGGTAAACCTCAATCCAAATACTAATTCAGTCACGATTAAACTAAGTTCAAGCGTTCACTAAGATTCAGTTCAACAATTCAAACAAAGATAACATTTAGTTTAATACTTCAGATAAATAGTGTTTAATCAAAATTAATATACAAAACATAGAAAATGTATATAAGTGTCTATCGTTCAGCTAAAGTCTCCATGTGCACAGTGTGAATTTGTGTGTGCCTTTCATTTAGTTTATACTCCACGCACAGATTGTGTGCACCATTCATGAACTCCATTACACATAATGTGTGTGTACATCATTCATGAACTCCATACACAGATTATTTGTGTGTGTGTGTACATCATTCATCAACTCCATTACACAGATTGTGTGTGTGTGTGTGACTGTACATCATTCATGAACTCCATACAGATTGTGTGTGTGTGTACATCATTCATGAACTCCATACTCAGATTGTGTGTGTGTGTGTGGGTGTACATCATTCATTAACTCCATTACACAGATTGTGTGTGTGTGTACATCATTCATGAACTCCATACACAGATTGTTTGTGTGTGTGTGTACATCATTCATGAACTCCATCCACAGATTGTTTGTGTGTGTGTGTACATCATTCATGAATTCCACACACAGATTGTGTGTTTGTGTGTGTGTACATCATTCATGAACTTCATACACAGATTGTGTGTGTACATCATTCATGAATTCCATACACAGATTGTGTGTGTGTGTGTGTGTGTACATCATTCATGAACTTCATACACAGATTGTGTGTGTGTGTGTGTGTGTGTACATCATTCATGAACTTCATACACAGATTGTGTGTGTGTACATCATTCATGAATTCCATACACAGATTGTGTGTGTACATCATTAATGAACTCCATATACGAATGAGTGGGCTTTTATCATTAAGTTTAATATTCTACAGACATTAGAATATATTATACAAACATTGTAATACATTCTACAAACAGTGGAATATATTCTACAAACAATTTGTGTCCATTTCTAAGACATAACAAAGACTAAAACACACATTTTCAACAATTAAAATGATAATGATTCGAATATTAATCAGTTGACAGGGTCAAATAGTCCTGGGTCAAAGTGTCGCGGGGTCGAACTTCCAGTGTCGAAAATTCCGGCCACCCACATTTCCGATGATGCCATCTGGGTCGTGAAAACCCACGGGCTTAAGTCTTTGCAATAATATAAAAACTTTTTAGGCAACAGTAACTTATATATCACATGTTACTAATAACCAATGTAATAAGAAAATGACGATAGCGACCTACATCTGTTTTTGTTGGTAAAATCCCATAAGTGTTTCCTATCACTCATTTCTATTATTGTTTTTGTTCGTGGACAAAAGTCCTAGGGAGAATTCGTCCTACACTCTGTGTAAGTCTATCATTCAGTTTAATATCGATAATGACAGTGTATGTGCGTCTATCATGAGATCAGTAATTCCTACTAACAGTGTGTGTGAACTCTAGCTCTAGATGCTCCAAGTATTTACTCACCATAGATCCAATTGCTCCAAAGACTTATTATTACACAAATTAATCATAAGAATAACACCTTGAGCTCCCCTGTAGTAAGACGACGTTAAACTTCGATATCTTTCCTGACCTAAGAAAATACATTTAGATAGAATGTTACTATGTGTAACTTTGATATTATTCATTATTATATATGTAACTTTTGACCAGACTCAAAATTGTATATTTATTTAGCTTTTGTTCCCAGTCAAACATTATAAATGAACTTTGGCTAAGAGTTTATTATTATGCACATTATGTTTTCACAAGCAATATATATATATATATATATATATATATATATATATATATTAGGGTAAAGCGTAATTTGTGACTATGAAATGAAGGTCATTTCTGCACATCAGGTATGTGGTATATTAGGTAATAGGCATAAATTAGACCAATATCTTTACCAAATAGTGTTAGGTTTGGTTTGGTTGGTTGAGTTGGTTGTTTTGTTGGTTGTTTCGTTTGGTTTGGTTGGTTAGCGTTTACGGGTTAAACGTAATTTATTACGTATGAAATGTAGGTCTTTTCTGCACATTAGGTGGGGGCATAAATTAGTACCCATATCTTTACCTGAGTGAATATAACCTAATTAATCGTATGTAAAAATGCAGCAGTTAAATTGATTAGAAATGGATGTCACATGAAATCTAGATTTCCCGGGCAACGTCAGGCTTTAATAGCTAGAGGGTGGGCGTTGTGCTAGCCACACAACCCCTTCATATACCGTGGTTACAGATAAATTCTACAAGTCATAAGCCGACTTAAGCAAAACAAATTTAATCTATACTAACTACTAACTAATCTATTCAGTAACCACTCACCACCAGTGTCACATAGGCGAACAAGAACTTTCTGGTCATTGCAAGTTGTTACTTCCACATAAAGATGGTCATTGACTTGACACGAAGGAGTCTTAGAATGAACTTTGATTATGTCTGGATGGACTTGGAGAGCTTTCATAAATGATGTCTTCCCTGCACCTTGATCCCCTAGTAGGATTACTTTCAAGAAATAGTTATATTTCTCCCTACACTGTAAGTCGCATCCACTACTCAAGTGTCTCATGAGGTTATTGCTTGACATACGGGGAAATACACAGTTTCCGACAACAGTCGATGAAATTGAACTTTGTTCACCATTTTCTTGCATATATTTTGGTAACATGATATTAGGCAAATATCTGAATCCTTAGTTATCCAATGAGCTTCATTATGTGTAACATTTGAAGGATATTTTAGTCAATATCTATCTAGAGTATTGGTACATATTACAACTGGAGTATATAAAGATATTATGAATACATTTTTTTTTTTTTTAAAAAGTCGTTTTCTTTATAAGACAAATGTGAAACATATTAAAAATTTAAAACTTACTTGTATGAAAAAAAACAACAGAAAATTAACAAACAAAATAAAACCAGGTATCCAATGTGAATGCTACGGTAGTGAAATGAAAATGTATTCCTATTAAGAAATATTCAGATACATCTTTGATATTTTACTGAATGCAAGGAATTTAACTTACGATATAGGCTATTGTTCTAATAATATAGATAAGGCCGTCGGTAAATTAAACCTTTACGATACATCATTATTATCAACAAAGTAAAATAGGTTACATATAAATATACAGTAATTAAAACTATTATAGTTACTCAAATAACGCTGAATCTTTTCAAGATGGCGCGAAAAATTCAATGATTCAAATATTATAAAGTACGCGATCATAATGAAAATGTGTTAGGCTAAATTCAGCTGCCAACTTTGAGTGGAGTTTAACCTGACTGTAAAGTCTAGCCTCATTTATATATTGTTTTATCGATTAAAAAAAAAAGGAATTATTACAAAAAAACGGCATCAACATATAAAAAAAAATTATCAGACCTTAGTTCTTTGCCGTGACTTTCCTGGTGTGTTATAATGTCATTTTGATCATAGGATTCTATTACTCAGAACTTTCTGGACCATAAAGTTTCAGCTGATACGGTTGACTAAATTTCTGTCCGTAAAGTAGCAACGCATTGCACTCTAATTCTTTTTGTTTACATATAGAAAATAAAAAGAAATAAAGTCTATCTCGTTCTCTCTTTATAACTTCTTTGTAGATGTGTGTATATGTATGTATATATACAGTCCCGTAGCGTGAAAATTCCACAGCAGGGACCGGGCCAATAGCGGGGGGGGGGGGGGCGCAGAAAAAAATGTTACTAAGTAGAGCAAACAACAAGTAGAGGGGGGCCAGACAAAACGCAGGGGGCCCGGCCCCCTGCCCTCCCGCACGCTACGGGCCTATATATATATATATATACAGCTTTTTACCCCCCCCCCACCCATTAAATTATTGACGCACTAACTGGACGAGTATTATGTATATGTAATACACACACACACACATATATATATATATATATATATATATATATATATATATATATATATATATATATATATATATTAGGGTCGAGCTAAAAAATAAAAATATTGAATTTTTGCTGTCTTACCCTCTGAAAGTGTTTCTATCCGTGTAAAAACTTTATAAAAAAAAAATGACCTTCTTATCTCATCATTTAGAGGTAGCTCAATAATATGAAAGTTGATAAGAAAGTCAAATTATTGCAAAAAACGAAACACGTGGACTTTAATTATTATTTGATCATTGATTCAACTAAATGCAATTAATACATGTTACACACAAACACACACTATATATATATATATATATGTATATATATATATATATGTATATATATATATATATATGTGTGTGTGTGTGTGTGTGTGTGTGTGTGTGTGTGTGTGTGGAAGGGTGTGAAGTTTTTTGACATCACCAATGGTATTCTTTTGAAATAAGAACCTTCCTGAACAGTGTTATTAACGTGGGTGTGTGCCATGCTTACAGAGCGGCGGGGTGAGTGTGCTCTTCTTCTGAAGGCATGGCAGAAAATAAGGGTAGTAGCCCTTGCCCAGACTGGTGTGTCTGTGTGATTGGCGAGAATGGTAAGGCAAATTGTTTTCCCCTGCCACCACTGACAGAAAGCCTAACCCCTTCCCCTCCCCCCCCCCGGGGTCAGAAATTAAAAGCTGTGAGAGTGTGCTAGGTCAAGACTGAGTGGAAGGATTTATTGTGACAAACACATCTGTCACCACCGACAGTTTTGAATGATTTAAATGGTGTATTGTGTATTGTGCCAAACACATCTGTCACCACCGACACGTTAACTGAAATATTTCTGAAGTCGCAGAGTGGACAGACATATCTACTGAAATATTCCTGAAGTTTTTCCAATGACAGAACATGTTAAGGTGGTTCCCTAACTTAAGAAACATGAATTGGGTCCGAATAATTCATGTTTCAAATATGACGTTTTCTTATAGAAAAATATTTCAGAAATAGTTTGGTAAAATCAGATTTCTATAAATATTTCAGCATATGAGCAGTCATCTGTTAGTCAGTGCAACATCTTTGTGCTGAAGGTCTATCCGAAAAACAGATTAACATCTCAACGTACCTCATCTGCTCGACAGAATGGCCGGATACTACAATCTGAATCAGAAAGCTACAGGAAAAAAATAAAGCTGTTGTTAATGTTTCGATTAAGTCATTCTATAGAAACATTTTGTACTTAAGTGAAGTCTTAATTGTTTTAGGTAAAATCAGCTATCATTGTAGACTTGCAGCACATGACGAACTAAACATAACACAATCCATAGTTCATACCACCTATTAAGCAGTTGGCTAACGATGAATCATAAAACGACAGGCAGATGTTCACAGTTACAGCCAGACCTAAACATAAAGAAAACGACTAAATTCTAGGTCAACGGAACATGACCTACTTAAAAGTCATCAATGGTGCAGCTAGACAAGTATTGTCCTTAATTCAGGAGTATAGTATGCATACAATATAACAGGATCACTACTATAGAAACATCGCATAACTTACATGTAATAATTATACACCTTTCTCTCGTGTATTCCAGCGCGTCAGCTGTCTTTGTGAAAATGTCTTAATGGGCTTCCGATAAATTCTATTAATTCTCGATTATTTTTTCTGTTTGCGCCACTGCTCATTATGATGAGGTGATGGTCAATGTGTTATTTTTCTTAAATAAACAATATACATTTACAGACCTTAACTCTACACTAGGAAATGTAGTCAAACTATCAGCGAGATGCTATAGAAGCCAGAGAAAAAATCACGAGCCTCATAATTTACAGGTAAAAGGAAAAATATATGATATTATAATAAAATATGTTACTTATTTAATATTTTTTAAAGTGAAAATATCTGGTGATTTTTTTGGTGCGAGAAGGGAATTTATATTTGTACAGCCAGATACAAATGTTTGAAAAATGACAAATTAACAAAAAACATAGCCTTTTGGTTGAAGGAAGTCGGACTACAATGAGTCATATTCAAAATATCAACTTTTATACGTTGGTATACAATTGTACTTTTTTTACTGAGTTGAAGTTGTTTGCATTAAACACATGTCTAACTGTTTACAGACAGTCCATTAAAATATTAAAATTAAAATGTCGAGAGCATACGCTAGTATTAGCAGTGGTCTTTAATTATAAAAATTATATCGTATAGTATTAAAAATCAGTCTTAACTTTTAAGATAATAATAAATAATCACACTGAAAAATATATTAAATTTTGATTATTTGATTTTCATGATTAAAATTAAAAGAATAGCGGCAACAGAAATTTATTATTCGCAAATTCGCGTACATTAATTGGTACCGGAAGTGTATCTTGTTACTTCAAACAACAATTCAGTAAGGGGACTACTTTTTGAGAAAGGCCTCGACATTTAGATTAGAATAATTAACTGGCCACTTTAGAAAGTAGATTTAGCAATTAAATGATAGAAAAATTCTATAGGGAAGGACGTAATTTGACAGACAGGATATTATTTTTGTAAATCTCAAGATATCACATGATTCACTCTACAATATTATGTGTGTTATATTATCATTTCAATATCAACAGTAAGACAAATATTTGCATTTGAATATATATATATATATTATATTATATTATATTATATTATATAAACTAGCTCAGTGATTTATAACTGTTTGTATGTGTAACGTCTCACACATGTATCTGTGGATACTTAGATAAATAATTATACAAGAAACGCCGAGATATATACCTTCCCAGAAGATCCAAAGCGCATAAGAAATATCAGTAAATATAAAACAAGCAAAAATTAAGCCTGTAAAAACAGGACGTTTTAGAGCATTTTCATGTATAGAGAGGGAAGTAAGTCATGTTTAATAACTGTTACAAAAATAAATAATGATTACGCCCCTTTGTTTAGCTAATAATCTATATATAATATATAAGTCCCTTAGGAACCCTGAAACCCGGCCCAGAGAGGTCCTATCGCAAAATAATATATACATCATGGGTCTAGGACTTGCGGAGCCGCCAAATTTTTTTCCGGCTCCGGCTCCCACAAATTTGACGGCTCCGGCACGGCTCCGGCTCCCTATTAAGATAGTATCAAACGAGATAAAAATTTTTGTAATTGCGCCACGCAAACATGCAGCTGATAAAAAGTTATGCAAATTTTGCCGCGTTCACCCCCATAGTCAGGAACTTGAAAAATATACGCATGTCGGTTTAACTAAAAACAAACCATTTCAGTGCATCCAGAATCATATCATTATTTTCGACCGAGGTTTCACTAGTCGCCATTTTCATAAGTAATAAAAAGTTATTTCAATGATCAATTAGCAAATAGTAAAATGATACATTTTTAAAAATATTTTAAAGACTTCAGTATTTATATTTATTATTTATAAATTCAAATAGACTATTCGGACCCGGGAACCAATAAACTCCGATTTTTATTCGGACCCCGTCCCAATAAATTCTGATTGTTATTCGGACCCGTGGCAAATATGCACTTAGCTTAGCTATACATAAAAACTTAATTATTGTTTTTTGTTTTTTTAGAGCATTTTCGAAAAAAAATGCTCTATTGTCCCCGTTTTGTCTGTCTGTCTGTCTGTCATCACCCTAGATCTCAACAACCATAAGTCCTAGACCCATGATGTATATATCATTTTGTAGGTCTTGGCCTGCCAAGAAATGACTTTTTTCCATTTCGCGATCTGACCTCTCAGGGCCGTAAAAGGGGCCTTATAAAGTACCGTTTTTTACTATATAAGCTATATTAATAATGGACCGCCCTATATCTCAGCAACCATAAGTCCTAGACCCATGATGTATATATCATTTTGTAGGTCTTTGGCCTGCCAAGAAATGACTTTTTCCATTTCGCGATCTGACCTCTCAGGGCCGTAAAAGGGGCCTTATAAAGTACCGTTTTTTACTATTTAAGCTATATTAATAATGGACCGCCCTATATCTCAGCAACCATAAGTCCTAGACCCATGATGTATATATCATTTTGTAGGTCTTTGGCCTGCCAAGAAATGACTTTTTCCATTTCGCGATCTGACCTCTCAGGGCCGTAAAAGGGGCCTTATAAAGTACCGTTTTTTACTATATAAGCTATATTAATAATGGACCGCCCTATATCTCAGCAACCATAAGTCCTAGACCCATGATGTATATATCATTTTGTAGGTCTTTGGCCTGCCAAGAAATGACTTTTTCCATTTCGCGATCTGACCTCTCAGGGCCTTAAAGGGGGCCTTATAAAGTACCGTTTTTTACTATATAAGCTATATTAATAATGGACCGCCCTATATCTCAGCAACCATAAGTCCTAGACCCATGATGTATATATCATTATGTAGGTCTTGGCCTTCCAAGTGTACATCAAAAGTCCATTTCGCGATTTGACCTCTCAGGGCCAAAATAAAAGAATTTTTTATGTACCGTTTTGCTTATATTTTAAATATAAATAATAAAAGCTAATCAAAGGGGCGTAATCATTATTTATTTTTGTAACAGTTATTCAACATGACTTACTTGTCCTTTTAATATTTTTTTTCAGATATATGCATTACACAATTGAATTTATAAACATTTCTAAAATTTACAAATATTTACAACATGAAAATGCGCTAACACGTCCTGTGTCCAGAATGGAACAGGCTTAATTGCTTGTTTTTAATAATTGTTTGAATTGTATGATTTAATCGTTACTCAGTGTCTAGGGTTCCACTAAGCGGACTCTGTATTATTATTTTTTCGGGTTCCGTCTAATAAAGTATAAATATAGCTAAGCTTAGTGCATATTTGCCACGGGTCCGAATAACAATCGGATTTTATTGGGACCCGGGTCCGTATATCCACAGCCTTATAAATTTATCTACTCTATTTCAGCTATTCTGTTTATAATAAAATTGTTAAATATAGAAAGCGACCATTTTGTTTTTAGTCTATTACAAATTCGCGGTCAAATAATAATACGAAATGACGCGTTCTATTTGTTGTCGTAGTAAAAAATTATCTTAAATGATTGATACAATTATTCTATGAAATAAAACTGTTTTAACTTTATATATAACAAAATAACATGCCATTAAAAACATTTCGGAGGGTAAACAAGATTTAAAACGAACACAAAACGATTCCCCATTAAAGATTTATTGTGGTGATGTGCTTGCACGCTATCATTTAAACGCTGTTACTGTTGCGGCGTTCGTAAAAATGACAACATTTCAAATTGTAGGAGGCAAACAATCAAACAAATTTGGAATTTTAAAGCTAAAAAAAATTCTGCTGTAAAAAAAACATTTGGGAGCCGTGGAGCCGCCAGATTTTTTCGGCTCCGGCTCCAGCAAAAAGTAGCGGCTCCCGGCTCCTCGGCTCCGGCTCCGCAAGCCTGCTTATGGTTGCTGAGATATAGGGCGTTTCTTTGTTAATATAGCTATATAGTAAAAAAACGGTACTTAATAAGCCCCCTTTTTCAGCCCTCAGAAGTCAGATCGCGAAATAGACTTTTGATGCACACATGGCAGGCCAAGACCTACAAAATGATATATACATCATGGGTCTAGAACTTATGGTTGTTGAGATCTAGGGTGATGACGGACAGACAGACAGACAGACAAAACGGGGACAATAGAGCATTTTTTTTTTCGAAAATGCTCTAAAAAATAATATATACACCATAAATAATACAAAAAGAAGAATTACCCATGACATAAAAAATATGTCAACATTCATTCTCGCCCCTTACAGTAACTGCTTGGACGCTTCTCTTCGACAGCGTCTTTGTGTCTTTCGAATATGACTTCCACTTGCACCGCCCCTGATTTGAACCTTCAGCAGGTACTTTGTTAAATTGGCTCATTTAGGAAAGGCAATTAGATTTAAACCTCAAAAAAGCTACATTCGGGAATATATATTAAATAAAAAATACTATACAGAATATAACTATATGTATATATGTATGTATGTATGTGTATATATATATATATATATATATATATATATATATATACATATAAGACGCATTTGCTGTCTGTCTGTCTGTGTCTGTTCGCTTAAAACTCAAGATCCAGACAACCAAATAACGTGAAATTTGGTTCAATGTGCACATAATTACATCTCAATGGGTAGATTAATTGTAATTAATTATTTTAGTATTTTAGTATAATAAAGTAATCACGGTATGGGAACGCCATCGCTATAAATAAAAATCTTCTGTGACGTCATTTCCCGATGATACATTTTTTTTTATTTGGTGCTGTATCGTGCCACATCAGCTTGCCTTTGTGCAAAATAAAGTAGTTGTTTTTTTTTGCTTTTGGTACACGGAACACAACATTTTAGAGAAAACTTTACAAAACAAAAGCGGTAAGTAAACTTAAGATCCAGAAATTGTACAGAGAGAGAAAGGGAGGGAAAGTGATTGAGAGAGGTGGCAAGGAAGGAGAGAGAGAGAGGAAAGGAGGGAGGGAGAGAGAGGGAGGGAGGGAGAGAGGGAGGGAAATAGGAGAGGAAGGGAGGGAGGGATAGAGAAATGTAGGGAGGGAGAGAGGGTGAGAGAGAAGGAGGAAGGGAGAGAGAGGGAGGGAGGTGGGAGAACGAGGGAGGGATAAAGGTAGGGAGGTAAAGAGAAAGTGATGGAGGGGGGAGGGTGAAGGGAGGGAGGAAGTGAGAGGAGAGATAAAGAGAGAGAGGGGTGGGGCAGGGAGAGAGAGGGAAAAAGGGAGGGAGGGGTAGAGAGGGAGGTGGAGGGAGAGGGGGAGAGAAGGAGGGGAGAAGGAGGGAAAGAGGGAGGGAGGGAAAGAGAAAGGGAGAGAGCGGGGAGGGAGGGAGAGAGGGGGGTAGGAAGGGAGAGAGAGAGGGAGAGAGAGATAAAGAGAAGGAAGGAGATAGATAAAGAGAGAGAGAGGGGGGGGGCAAGGAGTGAGAGAAAGGGGGAGGGAGGGAGGAAGAGAGGGTGGGAGAGAGAGAGGGAGAGAGGGGGTAGGGAGAAAACAGAAGGTAAACAGAAAACCTTATTTTAAACCCGGGCAAAGCCGGGTACTTGCAGCTAGTATATATTATATATATATATATATATATATATATATATATATATATATATATATATATATATATATATATATATATATATAACTTTTTGTCAAATTTTTTGGAGTTTTTTTGTTTTTTGTGTTTCCTTTGACTTCAAAACAGCACAGAAAAAAATTCATGAATATATGACTATGTATTATAATTGTTCTTTGTTTCTAAAAACCAGCACTTTAAACCTTGCAAAATTTTCATTTTAATGCAACTGCCGAATACCATAAAAACGAGATAACAAGTGCACTGATGCAGTATTTATAAGAGCCCAAAGGGTGTGAAATTTGGTATATACATGTTTTAAATCCCAGTGAACCAGAAAACTAAAAAGCTCATGATAAAAAAATCAACTTTATTTTTTCAATTATAAATTGAGCCTTATCAATCAATATAATTACTGTAATTATTTTTTAAATAAGCAATCAAACAAAATAACAGACTGACATGATATATACATCATATCAAATATTTTGTTGTCTACACTTCAGCGTTGAATGTGTTCTCTTGGCCCACTTTGTAGCCTAATGTTAGCGCCGGGCCCAGCCATAGCATTTTCACATCTTATCTATATTAATACACCATTTTTTTATATTCTAAAATTGGAAATCAGTTCAACATTACTTTATTCTTCACACATATATTTGTATTATTAAATGTGTTTTATTTTTGTTTGTTTTTTTACAATAATCAGTGGACATGCTAATGGTATTTTATGTAAGCATTCCCTCATTTTCCGCAGTTAAACGGCTACATAATTTACCGCGACGGGGGATAAATGAAATAGTTTCTTAGTTAGATCACATATAAAAACATGATTAGGACCAAATAATACTGTTTTTTAAAATTACTGGAGCTGTCTAGACATGAAATAGTATTGCACAACCACCATTATTCTCGTATTGCTAAATATATTTCACTAAATAAAAGGACAAAACGTCATATTAGAAATGAAAATAATCTGGATTTAAAAAGAAATCAGAAAACAACGTGAGTTGTCGAACGTTGCTGAACGCGTCTTGGTGGCTTTGACGTATTCGGGAATTCCACAAAAGCGACAAATCTATCTCTATACTTATAAGACGCATTTTCTGTCTGTCTGTCTGTCTGTCTGTCTGTTCCCTTATAACTCAAGATCCAGACAAACAAATAACGTGAGAAAACAGAAGGTAAACAGAAAACCTTATTTTAAACCCGGGCAAAGCCGGGTACTTGCAACTAGTATATATAAATATATATATATATATATATATATATATATATATATATAACTGCTTCTTGCAGGCAGGCCGCCGTTGTCCCGCAAGGTTGGGCGAAGAAGAGAAATATATTTAGATATATTAAGGTCTTTATGTTTTATGTTATGAACGATATTATCTGTTTTTTTTCCTTATAACAGGATAAGATTTTTTTTCTTTAAAGTATTGTTGAGTGGATCTCGAACAGTTGCAGCGATGATGCCTATTCCTTAAACATTCGGCCATTTAAACACACTCTCAAATAGACGACTGCTATAAATATATTGAGAATATGTGGATTTATTTGAGCTTACATTTTGTCTAAGTCTAATTCTTAGTAGTAAAGTCTTACTCTTTAATTTAAAAATCAAAATATTATTAAATTTAAAACAAAATAACATAATAAATGAGAACATTTCTATTTTTATCATTGTAACAAATATTCAGATTTAACTGCATTGCTTAAACCGAAACGCAAAGATACAAAAAATTATTTATTTATATGTTCAGTTGAACAATTTCAGGTATTATAACAACACATTGAACTCAGTTGAACAATCTCAGATATTATAGCAACACACACTGTGCTCATATGAACAATCTCAAATAATATAACAACTTAATGAGCTCAGTTTAACAATCTTAGATAATATAACAACACACTGAACTCATAGAGGGACATAGAGAACAGGGGCGCAACCAGTATGTTGAAGTTGGTAGGGTCCAAAATATTAGGGAAGATGAAAATTTTTGGCTTCACAAAAATGTGATTGACTATTGACATTAACTAAAAACTACGATTAAAACTTTGAATAATGATGATTGTTTGTTTGCGTTTATAAGGCTTACTTCAGTAGAAAACCATATACATAAACTGGAAAAAGTCATATTAACAGAACTGTCTGTTACAACAGAATACAAAAGAAAATGTTTACTATACAATTGGCACCATATTTCTGAATGCTAACTATGTTGTTGAAGTATAAATTGTCGATAAAAATTAGTTAACATGTTTACCAAAAACTTTTCTCCTTTTTTCGCATTTGTACACAAACTCCTGAGCTATTTCTGATATATCTATGGTATCAACAATATCCTGGTGAATGTGCAGTAGCGCAAAATGGTATAGCCTGTCCAATCGTATTTCGTAAATATGTTTTCAGACGACGTAACCCTGAAAAACTACGCTCAGCTTCCGCGTTGCTGCAGGGTACTGTCAGTAACAGCTTCACAAATACTTCAACTTGCGAAAATAGTTTTCGAACAGTCGAATCCAATGTCACCAACTTAGTTGCAAACTCGTCTGTGCTGCTAAGTGGTGTTGTTTGCATTTGGTGAAACATTGTCAACTGGATATGCAGTCGCTCTGCGTCAATTTCTGGGTAACCACTAACCATCAGCTAAACTTCTGCCAGTGCCAATGACTGGGATTTCAGCAAAATGTTTTCCAAAATCAGCATATCTTTGAAGGCCATTTCGATTGTACCGTTCGGCAAGTGACGTTGATGCTTTATCAACAATTTGAAAGTATTGTGCTCTGTAGAAATCTTCGGTGGCGCCTATTCATGACTAACGCTGGTTCCTGCAAGTTTGGCTGGAAGACGCCGTTTTCGCGGCAGTGAAGGTCGTGGATATTTCAATTTATCGCACAGTTTGATTGCTTCTGAATAAATGTTACTAAACGCAAATTCAGTTTTAAGAGACAGTATACCAGTCTGTGTTTTTACCATAGTGACCATTGATCTTGAAACAGAAGTTTGTTTAGACTGAACAGCTCGGTTCAGATCTTCAAGTAGAGTCAAAACAGTAAAAGCCAACTATACACCTAATATGAATTCCCCTCTGCATATCTGAAGTGCAAGCCCACGAGCCTTACTGGCAATCTCACCACAGCTTTAATCAGCGTAATTCAGGAGGGCCAGTTCAAATATTTCAATTTGTTGTAACATTATTTTCAATGCTGGTCCACGAATAAGAACGCGTGTAGGACAAAGTGGCTGAATGCTGACATGTTCATTGTTGGTAGCTTGCAAAGCAGATAATATTCCGGCTAATTTGGTTGACTTTGGCAAAATGTAGCAATTTAATGTGTCAGGCTAGCAGCATCATGGATAACCGACGATAGCTTCATTTGCGGCGAGATTTCCTGCATGCATCAAACAATGCACAAACAATGCAATAATGGATTGGGCCCCATTATATTTACCAGACATATTGGCCGCTCCGTCAAACGCCTGAACTCGAAGTTGATTGATAGGCAAATTGAGCCTTAGTAGAGCATAAAAAATAAGATTTGCCTTTGCTTGTCCAGATGTACCATTACTTGCAGCATAGAACCCAATAAATATTTCCTGCGGATGTAAAAATTCATTTACATAGCGAACAAGTACCGCTTCCTGTCCACAGTGCTTACATCAGTTGTTCCATCAATAATAACAGCCAACTCTTGAGCACTTCGTATGGCGTGACAAATCTTGCGAAGTACAGAGTTAGCCATTAATTCAATCAATTCGTTTTGTATTAATCAAGATGAATACTGAACCTGTCGATCATTTCGCCATTTTTTAATATCTGGAATAATATATTCTCTCAATAACTCCATCAAATTGCCTTCGTCATTTTCATGGCCTCTTAACAGCTAGTCCTTGCCTTCCTAAAAACTTCACACTCGTAATAATTTTAGACAGAACATTGCGCGCCATTTTCTGTTCATCATTCAGTTGTTTTGACAGTTATGAATCAATAGCCAATGAGGCATTGTGATGAGCTGATTGGGAGCAAGCATGGATATGTGACCGCGATACGGAAACGTAAATAAGCAATTGCTTAAAATTAAAAGTAAACTAACCGCCGGGAATAAGAGACGAAAATAATCATACTTTGTTTTTAAAAGTTTTAACCAAATTTTAAACTCAGCATATCAACAAAAGAATATTAATGTATTTGGTATGTCTGCCCCCAAATTTTGGTAGGGTCGAAAACCAGTGGCTTGATATTTGGTAGGGTCCGGACCCGCACGACCCGTACATCGGTTGCGCTCATGATAAAGAAGACAGCGGTGAAAGAAAAAATGCAAACTCTAGTTTCTAGATATTTGACGTCGGATTCATTTCTTTTAATAAAAGTAAAAATTATCATTAAGTACTTGACAGTTTAAAATTCGAACTCTTTTCTGAACAGATATTTGGTATATTTGGATCATTGACGGATATACTCTTATTACACTGGTAAACAGTGAATTCATTGCCAGTGATATTTGAACCATTTTATACAAAGATAATTAAAATTAATTAAATAATGTATGCACCATGTTTGATAATTGTCAAGAATTGCATGAAGTAAAATAGTATACTAACAAATAGTAGTGAAACTGTTAATAGTCATGCAGAAATTTGTTCAAAAATATGTGTAATAGTGTTACTAATGAGTGAGTGATATCTATTGTTAAAAACCAACCTCTGTCCCTTCTGTCACTATTGAGTGAATGATATCTACTGTTTCATAACAACCTCAGTGCCGGTGTGTCACTTAATGAGTGAATGATATCTACTGTTTCATAACAACCTCAGTGCCTGTGTGTCACTTAATGAGTGAATGATATCTACTGTTTCATAACAACCTCAGTCCAATTGTGTCATTTAATGAGTGAATGATATCTACTATTTGATAACTACCTCAGCCCCTGTGTGTTATTAATGAGTTAACACAGCTCAACAAAAAAAAATAATTTTTTTGCGAATTGCCAAGAATGTTTGAATGACTTTATAACAATTCATGGGTGCTGATTTCAAAACTGTCACTGCTTTTGCTAAATTGGCTCTAGTTTCTGAGATATTGGACATCCTTCAAAATATGATTATACCCTTTGTGTACAACAAATGCAATAAGTCTTTTGTTTAATTTAACTATACCAAGTTATAACTTGGTTTATTTTTTTCTCTTTTATGCTGCTTTCTAAAGACATCATGAGTTCATCACGAAGATGCTGCAAAAATAATCCGAATGTATTCTGTTACATCTGTGGAGAATGCATGATTGAAAAGCAAAGAAGAAATATAACCGACTTTGTGCAGCAGGCATATTTGGCTTATTTCGGTGTGAAGCTGGGAGATCAAGACAAGTCTTGGGCTCCCCATAAGGTCTGCAAAAACTGTGTGGTGATCCTACGGCAGTGGACAAATGGTGAGAAGAAAAGTTTAAGTTTCGGTGTACCAATGGTATGGCGAGAGCCGAAAGACCATTTTGGTGATTGTTATATTTGTATTGTGAATGTTAAAGGCTTCAATCGCCACAAGAAATCTAATTGGGATTATCCTGATCTTGAATCTGCAAGGAGACCAATTCCACATAGCAGTGAAGTTCCTATACCAGTGTTTACTGGATTATTAGAGTTTTCACCATCAGACTCCGACGGGGGGCAAGATCTGGAGTTTTTGGCAGGTGAAAACAGTGAGAGCGATTATGAAGGAAGTTCTTCAACACCTCAACCATTCAGCCAAGAAGAACTCAATGACCTAATACGAGACCGAAATCTGTCCAAGCAAGCATCTGAGCTTTAAAGCGTCCAGGCTCAATGAAAGAAATTTTCTCAAACCAGAAGTTAAAATAACATTTTATCGGAAAAGAGAAGAGTTTTTCTTCCATAATTCAGCCAAGAGGAAGATCTTGTTTACTGTAATGACATCCCTGGACTTCTGCTCCAAATGGGACTACAAGCTTGAAATGTGTTCTGTTACACAATGGTAACTGCATCTCTTCCCATTGCCCACTCAACAAAACTTAAAGAAGAGTATGAGAATATCAAAATACTTTAGCAGAAAGTCCGTTATTATGAGCATCAGTTGTCAATTTGTGTTGATCTAAAAATGGTAAACTTCTTGCTTGGGCAGCAGTCAGGATACACTAAATACCCATGCTGCATGTGCCTTTGGGATAGCAGGGCAAGGCAAGATCATTGGACAAAAGTGACATGGCCTGCAAGGGAAACCATGACTGTAGGTAAAGAAAATATCATCAACAAGGCACTGGTTGACAAAAATAAGATAATTCTCGGACCGCTTCATATCAAATTATGTTTAATGAAACAATTTGTTAAGGCTTTGGACAAATATGGCAATTGGTTCAAGTATATTTGCAGATCATTTCCCGGATTGAGCCTGGAGAAGCTGAAAGCTGGGATTTTTTACGGTCCTCAGATTCGGAAACTCATCAACGATCTAACTTTTACTAATTTCATGGATCACCTTAAAGCTTCTTCATGGAACAGTTTTGTTTCAGTTATCAGGATAATTTTAGGTAATAACAGATCAGATAATTACGAAGAACTGGTGCAAGATATGCTCGCTAACTTCAGAAACATTGGACCAAATATGAACATCAAGGTACATTACCTGCACTGTCATTTAGACAAATTTCCAGGTAACCTTGGGGACTTCATTGAGGAACAATGTGAGAGGTTTCATCACGATATGAGGGTGATGGAGGTGAGATATCAAGGATGATGGGACATACATATGATGGCTGACAACTGTTGGAGCCTCCAGCGCAATTGACCCAACGACACACACAAAAGGAAGTCGAGCAAACAGCGATTTGCTAATGCATTACCATAGACAATAAACATATTAATTAATACCTCATCCCCTGTGTGTCACTTAATGAGTGAATGATATCTACTGTTTCATAGCAGCCTCAGTCCATGTGTGTCACTTAATGAGTGAATGATATCTACTGTTTGATAACAACCTCAGTGCCTGTGTGTAAATTAATGAGTGAATGATATGAGTTTCATAACAACCTCATCCCCTGTGTGTCACTTAATGAGTGAATTATTTCTACTGTGTCATAACAACCTTTAAGAGTGAATGATATCTTGTTTGATAAAAACCTCAGCCCCTGTGTGTCACTTAATGATTTAATGATTTTCACTGTTCCATAACAACCAGAGTGCCTGTGTGTCTCTTAATGAGTAAATGATATCTACTGTTTCATAGCAACCTCAGCCCAAGTGTGTCACTTAATGAGTGCATGATAACTACTGTTTCATAAAAACCTCTGTCCCTTCTGTCAAAATTGAGTGAATGATATCTACTGTATCATTACAACCTCTGTCCCTGTGTGTCACTATTGAGTGAATGATATCTACTGTTTCATAACAACCTCAGCCCCTGTGTGTCACTTAATGAGTGAATGATATCTAATGTTTCATATTAACCTTAGTCCGTGTGTGTCACTTAATGAGTGAATGATATCTACTGTTTCATATTAACCTTAGTCCGTGTGTGTCACTTAATGAGTGAATGATATTCACTGTTCATAACAACATCAGTCCTTCTATGTCACTTAATGAGTAAATGTTATCTACTGTTTCATACCAACCTCCGTCTCTGTGTATCACTTAATGTGTTAATGTTATCTACTGTTTCATAACAACCTCATTCCCTCTATGTCACCTAATGTGTGAATGATAACTACTGTTTCATAACAACCTCAGTCCATGTGTGTCACATAATAAGTGAATTATATCTACTGTTTCGTAACAACCATAGTCCCTCTGTGTCACTAATATGTGAATGATATCTACTTTCTCATAACAACCCATGTCCCAGTGTGTTACTAATGAGTGAGTGATATCTACTGTTTGATAACAACCTCAGCCTTTTTGTGTCACTTAATGAGTTAATGATATTTACTGTTTGATAACAACCTCAGCCCCTATGTGTCACTTAATGAGTGAATAATATCTACTGTTTCATAACAACCTCAGCCTTTTTGTGTCACTTAATGAGTGAATAATATCTACTGTTTCATAACAACCTCAGCCCCTGTGTGTTACTAATGAGTGAGTGATATCCATTGATTCATAAAAACCTCTATCCCTTCTGTCACTATTGAGTGAATGATATCTACTGTTTCATAACAACCTCTGTCCCTTCTGTCACCATTGAGTGAATGATATCTACTGTTTCATAACAAACTCTGTCCCTTCTGTCACAATTGAGTGAATGATATCTACTGTTTCATAACAAACTCTGTCCCTTCTGTCAAGAATGAGTAAATGATATCTACTATATCATTACAATCTCTGTCCATGTGTATCACTAATGTGTGAAAGATATATAATGTTTGATAACAACCTCAGCCCCTGAATGTCACGTAATGAGTGAATGATATTCACTGTTTAGTAACAACCTCAGTGCCTTTTGTCACAAAATGAGTGCAGTATTTCTACTGTTTCATTATAACCTATATCCGTGTGTGTCACTTAATGAGTGAATGATATTCGCTGTTCATACCAACATCAGTCCATTCTGACACTATAGATTGAATGTTATCTACTGTTTCCTAACAACCTCAGTGCCGGTGTGTCACTTAATGAGTGAATGATATCTACTGTTTTATAACAACCTCAGTCCAATTGTGTCACTGAATGAAATCATGATATCTATTGTTTCATATCAACCTCAGCGTCGATGTGTCATTTAATGAGTGCATGATATCTACAGTTTCATAGCAATCTCAGTTCATGTGTGTCACTTCAAGAGTGAATGATATCTACTGTTTGATGACAACCTTAGTCCCTCTGTGTCACTAATGAGTGCATGATATCTACTGTTTCATAAAAACCTCCCTCAGTCACTTAATAAGTGAATTATATTTACTGTTTCATAGCAATCTCAGCCCCTGTGTGTCACTTAATGAGTGAATAATATCTACTGTTTCATAGCAACCTCAGTCCATGTGTGTCACTTAATGAGTGAATTATATCTACTGTGTCATAACATCCTCTGTCCCTCCTGTCACTCTTGAGTGAATAATATCTACTGTTTCATAACAACCTCTGTCCCTGTGTGTCACTAATGAGTGAATGATATCTACTGTTTGATAACAACCTGAGACCCTGTGTGTCACTTAAAGAGTGAATGATATCTACTGTTTCATAACAACCTCAATGTCGGTGTGTCAATTAATGAGTGCATGATATCTACTGTTTCATAGCAACCCCAGTCCCTTTTGTCACTATTGAGTGAATGATATCTACTGTTTCATAACTACCTCCGTCCTTGTGTTTCACATAATGTGTGAAAGTTATCTACGGTTTCATAACAACCTCTGCCCCTGTGTGTCACTAATGAGTGAGAGATATCCACTGTTTCATAACAACCTTAGTCCCTCTGTGTCACTAATGAGTGAATGATATCCACTGTTTCATAACAACCTCAGTGCCGGTGTGTCAATTAATGAGTGCATGATATCCACTGTTTCATAACAACCTTAGTCCCTTTGTGTCACTAATGAGTGAATGATATCCACTGTTTCATAACAACCTTAGTCCCTCTGTGTCACTAATGAGTGAATGATATCTACTGTTTCATAACAACCTCTGTCCCTGTGTGTGACTTAATGAGTGAATGATATCTACTGTTTCAAAACTATCTCCGTCCCTGTGTATCACTTAATGTGTGAATGTTATCTACTGTTTCATATCAACCTCTGCCCCTGTGTGTCACTAATGAGTGAATGATATCTACTGTTTCATAACAACATCTGTCCCTGTGTGTTACTAATGAGTGATTGATATCTATTGTTTCATAACAACCTCTGTCCCTGTGTGTCAATATTTTGTTTATGATATCTACTGTTTCATAACAACCTCTGTCCCTGTGTATCACTAATGAGTGAATGATATCTACTGTTTGATAACAACCTCAGTGCCTGTGTTTAAATTAATGAGTGAATGATATCTACTGTTTCATAACAACCTCATCCCCTGTGTGTCACTTAATGAGTGAATTATATCTACTGTGTCATAACAACCTTTGTCCCACTGTGTCACTAATGAGTGAATAATATCTACTGTTTTATATTAACCTCTGTCCCTGTATGTCACTTAATGAGTGAATGATATATACTGTTTGATAACAACCTCAGCCCCTGAATGTCACGTAATGAGTTAATGATATTCACTGTTTCATAACATCCTCAGTGCCTTTTGTCACAAAATGAGTGCAGTATTTCTACTGTTTCATTATAACCTATATCCGTGTGTGTCACTTAATGAGTGAATGATATTCACTGTTCATACCAACATCAGTCCATTCTGACACTATAGATTGAATGATATCTACTGTTTCCTAACAACCTCTTAAACTGTATGTCACTTAATGAGTGAATGATATATACTGTTTGATAACAACCTCAGTCCCTTTGTGTCACATAATGTGTTAATGATATCTACTGTTTCATAACAACCTCAGCCCCTCTGTGTCACTTAATGAGTGAATGATATCTACTGTTTCATAACAACCTCAGTGCCGGTGTGTCACTTAATGAGTGAATGATATCTACTGTTTCATAACAACCTCTGTCCAATTGTGTCACTGAATGAGTGCATGATATCTATTGTTTCATATCAACCTCGGCGTCGATCTTTCATTTAATGAGTGCATGATATCTACTGTTTCATAGCAATCTCAGTCCATGTGTGTCACTTCAAGAGTGAATGATATCTACTGTTTGATAACAACCTTAGTTCCTCTGTATCACTAATGAGCGCATGATATCTACTGTTTCATAAAAACCTCAGTCACTTAATAAGTGAAATATATTTACTGTTTCATAGCAATCTCAGCCCCTGTGTGTCACTTAATGAGTGAATGATATCTACTGTTTGATAACAACCTCAGTGCCTGTGTGTCAATTAATGAGTGAATGATATCTACTGTTTCATAACAACCTCATCCCCTGTGTGTCACTTAATGACTGCATGTTATCCACTGTTTCATAGCAACCTCAGTCCATATGTGTCACTTAATGAGTGATTTATATCTACTGTGTCATAACAACCTTTGTCCCACTGTGTCACTAATGAGTGAATAATATGAACTGTCTCATAACAACCTCTGTCCCTTCTGTCACTATTGAGTGAATGATATCTACTGTATCATAACATCCTCTGTCACTCCTGTCACTATTGAGTGAATGATATCTACTGTTCCATAACAACCTCTGACCCTGTGTGTCACTTATTGAGTGAATGATATCTACTGTTTCATAACTACCTCAATGTCGGTGTGTCAATTAATGAGTGCATGATATCTACTGTTTCATAACTACCTCCGTCCCTGTATTTCACTTAATGTGTGAATGTTATATACTGTTTCAAATCAACCTCTGCCACTGTGTGTCACTAATGAGTGCATGACATCTACTGTTTCATAACAACCTCAGTGCCTGTGTGTGACTTAATGAGTGAATGATATCTACTGTTTCATAACTACCTCCGTCCCTGTGTTTCACTTAATGTGTGAATGTTATTTACTGTTTCAAATCAACCTCTACCACTGTGTGTCACTAATGAGTGCATGATATCTACTGTTTCATAACAACCTCAGTATCGGTGTGTCAATTAATGAGTGCATGATATGTACTGTTTCATATCAACCTCTGCCCCTGTGTGTCACTAAAGAGTGAAAGATATCCACTGTTTCATAACAACCTCTGTCCCTGTGTGTGACTTAATGAGTGAATGATATCTACTGTTTCATAACTACCTCCGTCCCTGTGTATCACTTAATGTGTGAAGGTTATCTACTGTTTCATATCAACCTCTGCCCCTGTGTGTCACTTATGAGTGAATGATATCCACTGTTTCATAACAACCTCTGTCCCTTCTGTCACAATTGAGTGAATGATATCCACTGTTTCATAACAACCTTAGTACCTGTGTCACTAATGAGTGAATGATATCTATTGTTTCATAACAACCTCTGTCCCTGTGTGTTACTAATGAGTGATTGATATCTATTGTTTCATAACAACCTCTGTCCATGTGTGTCAATATTTTGTTTATGATATCTACTGTTTCATAACAACCTCTGTCCCTTCTGTCACTATTGAGTGAATAATATCTACTGTTTCATAACATCCTCTGTCCCTCCTGTCACTATTGAGTAAATGATATCTACTATTTCATAACATCCTCTGAACCTGTGTGTCACTTAATGAGTGAATGACATCTACTGTTTCATAGCAACCCCAGTCCCTTTTGTCACTATTGAGTGAATGATATCTACTGTTTCATAACAACCTCAGTGCCTGTGTGTGACTTAATGAGTGAACGATATCTACTGTTTCATAACTACCTCCGTCCCTGTGTTTCACTTAATGTGTGAATGTTATCTACTGTTTCAAATCAACCTCTGCCACTGTGTGTCACTAATGAGTGCATGATATCTACTGTTTCATAACAACCTCAGTGTCGGTGTGTCAGTTAATGAGTGCATGATATCTATTGTTTCATATCAACCTCTGCCCCTGTGTGTCACTAATGAGTGAAAGATATCCACTGTTTCATAACAACCTCTGTCCCTGTGTGTGACTTAATGAGTGAATGATATCTACTGTTTCATAACTACCTCCGTCCCTGTGTATCACTTAATGTGTGAATGTTATCTACTGTTTCATATCAACCTCTGCCCTTGTGTGTCACTAATGAGTGAAAGATATCCACTGTTTCATAACAACCTCTGTCCCTGTGTGTGATATAATGAGTGAATGATATCTACTGTTTCATAACTACCTCCGTCCTTGTGTATCACTTAATGTGTGAATGTTATCTACTGTTTCATATCAACCTCTGCCCCTGTGTGTCACTTATGAGTGAATGATATCCACTACTTCATAAAAACCTCTGTCCCTTCTGTCACAATTGAGTGAGTAATATCCACTGTTTCATAACAACCTTAGTACCTGTGTCACTAATGAGTGAATGATATCTATTGTTTCATAACAGCCTCTGTCCCTGTGTGTTCCTAATGAGTGATTGATATCTATTGTTTCATAACAACCTATGTCCCTGTGTGTCAATATTTTCTTTATGATATCTACTGTTTCATAACAACGTCTGTGCCTGTGTGTCACTAATGAGTGCATGATATCTACTGTTTCATAAAAACCTCAGTCACTTAATAAGTGAATGATATCTACTGTTTCATAATATCTCAGCCCCTGTGTGTCAATTAATGAGCGAATGATATCTACTGTTTTATAACAATCTCATCCCCTGTGTGTCACTTAATGAGTGAATAATATCTACTGTTTCATAACAACCTCTGTCCCTGTGTGTCACTAATGAGTGAATGATATCTACTATTTCATTACAACCTCTGTCCCTGTGTGTCATTTAATGAGTGAATGATATCTACTGTTTCATAACAACCTCAGTGCCTGTGTGTGACTTAATGAGTGAATGATATCTACTGTTTCATAACTACCTCCGTCCCTGTGTTTCACTTAATGTGTGAATGTTATCTACTGTTTCAAATCAACCTCTGCCCCTGTGTGTCACTAATGAGTGCATGATATCTACTGTTTCATATCAACCTCTGCCCCTGTGTGTCACTAATGAGTGAAAGATATCCACTGTTTTATAACAACCTCTGTCCCTGTGTGTGACTTAATGAGTGAATGATATCTACTGCTTCATAACTACCTCCGTCCCTGTGTATCACTTAATGTGTGAATGTTATCTACTGTTTTATATCAACCTCTGCCCCTGTGTGTCACTAATGAGTGAATGATATCCACTGTTTCATAACAACCTTAGTACCTCTGTGTCACTAATGAGTGAATGATATCTACTGTTTCATAACAACCTCTGTCCCTGTGTGTTACTAATGAGTGATTGATATCTATTGTTTCATAACAACCTCTGTCCCTGTGTGTCAATATTTTGTTTATGATATCTACTGTTTCATAACAACCTCTGTCCCTGTGTGTCACTAATGAGTGCATGATATCTACTGTTTCATAAAAACCTCAATCACTTAATAAGTGATTTATATTTACTGTTTCATAGCAATCTCAGCAACTGTGTGTCACTTAATGAGTGAATGATATCTACTGTTTGATAACAACCTTTGTGCCTGTGTGTCAATTAATGAGTGCATGATATCTACTGTTTCATAACAACTTCACCCCCTGTGTGTCACTTAATGAGTGCATGATATCTACTGTTTCATAACAACCTCACCCCCTGTGTGTCACTTAATGAGTGCATGATATCTACTGTTTCATAGCAACCTCAGTCCATGTGTGTCACTTAATGAGTGAATTATATCTACTGTGTCATAACAACTTTTGTCCCACTGTGTCACTAATGAGTGAATAATATCTACTGTTTCATAACAACCTCTGTCCCTTCTGTCACTATTGAGTGATTGATATCTACTGTATCATAACATCCTCTGTCCCTCCTGTCACTATTGAGTGAATGATATCTACTGTTTCATAACAACCTCTGTCCCTGTGTGTCACTAATGAGTGAATGATATCTACTGTTTTATTACAACCTCTGTCCCTGTGTGTCATTTAATGAGTGAATGATATCTACTTTTTGATAACAACCTCAGACCCTGTGTGTCACTTAATGAGTGAATGATATCTACTGTTTCATAACTACCTCAATGTCGGTGTGTCAATTAATGAGTGCATGATATCTACTGTTTAATAGCAACCCCAGTCCCTTTTGTCACTATTGAGTGAATGACATCTACTGTTTCATAACAACCTCAGTGCCTGTGTGTGACTTAATGAGTGAATGATATCTACTGTTTCATAACTACCTCCGTCCCTGTGTTTCACTTAATGTGTGAATGTTATCTATTGTTTCAAATCAACCTCTGCCACTGTGTGTCACTAATGAGTGCATGATATCTACTGTTTCATAAAAACCTCAGTGTCGGTGTGTCAGTTAATGAGTGCATGATATCTACCGTTTCATATCAACCTCTGCCCCTGTGTGTCACTAATGAGTGAAAGATATCCACTGTTTCATAACAACCTCTGTCCCTGTGTGTGACTTAATGAGTAAATGATATCTACTGTTTCATAACTACCTCCGTCCCTGTGTATCACTTAATGTGTGAATGTTATCTACTGTTTCATATCAACCTCTGCCCTTGTGTGTCACTAATGAGTGAAAGATATCCACTGTTTCATAACAACCTCTGTCCCTGTGTGTGATATAATGAGTGAATGATATCTACTGTTTCATTTCAACCTCTGCCCCTGTGTGTCACTAATGAGTGAAAGATATCCACTGTTTCATAACAACCTCTGTCCCTGTGTGTGACTTAATGAGTGAATGAAATCTACTGCTTCATAACAACCTCTGTCCCTGTGTGTGATATAATGAGTGAATGATATCTACTGTTTCATATCAACCTCTGCCCCTGTGTGTCACTAATGAGTGAATAATATCCACTGTTTCATAACAACCTCTGTCCCTGTGTGTCACTAATGAGTGCATGATATCTACTGTTTCATAAAAACCTCAGTCACTTAATAAGTTATTTATATTTACTGTTTCATAGCAATCTCAGCAACTGTGTGTCACTTAATGAGTGAATGATATCTACTGTTTGATAACAACCTCTGTGCCTGTGTGTCAATTAATGAGTGAATGATATCTACTGTTTCATATCAACCTCTGGCCCTGTGTGTCACTAATGAGTGAATGATATCTACTGTTTCATTACAACCTCTGTCCCTGTGTGTCATTTAATGAGTGAATGATATCTACTGTTTGATAACAACCTCAGACCCTGTGTGTCACTTAATGCGTGAATGATATCTACTGTTTCATAACTACCTCAATGTCGGTGTGTCAATTAATGAGTGCATGATATCTACTGTTTCATAGCAACCCCAGTCCCTTTTGTCACTATTGAGTGAATGATATCTACTGTTTCATAACAACCTCAGTGCCTGTGTGTGACTTAATGAGTGAATAATATCTACTGTTTCATAACTACCTCCGTCCCTGTGTTTCACTTAATGTGTGAATGTTATCTTCTGTTTCATATCAACCTCTGCCCCTGTGTGTCACTAATGAGTGCATGATATCTACTGTTTCATAACAACCTCAGTGTCGGTGTGTCAATTAATGAGTGAATGATATCTACTGTTTCATATCAACCTCTGCCCCTGTGTATCACTAATGAGTGAAAGATATCCACTGTTTCATAACAACCTTAGTCCCTCTATGTCACTACTGAGTGAATGATATCTACTGTTTCATAACAACCTCTGTCCCTGTGTGTGACTTAATGAGTGAATGGTATCTACTGTTTCATAACTTCCTCCGTCCCTGTGTATCACTTAATGTGTGAATGTTATCTACTGTTTCATATCAACCTCTGCCCCTGTGTGTCACTAATGAGTGAATGATATCCACTGTTTCATAACAACCTTAGTACCTCTGTGTCACTAATGAGTGATTGATATCTACTGTTTCATAACAACCTCTGTCCCTGTGTTTTACTAATGAGTGAATGATATCTACTGTTTCACTACAACCTCTGTCCCTGTGTGTCACTTAATGAGTGAATGATATCTACTGTTTCATAACAACCTCTGTCCCTGTGTGTGACTTAATGAGTAAATGATATCTACTGTTTCATAACTACCTCCGTCCCTGTGTATCACTTAATGTGTGAATGTTATCTACTGTTTCATATCAACCTCTGCCCTTGTGTGTCACTAATGAGTGAAAGATATCCACTGTTTCATAACAACCTCTGTCCCTGTGTGTGATATAATGAGTGAATGATATCTACTGTTTCATTTCAACCTCTGCCCCTGTGTGTCACTAATGAGTGAAAGATATCCACTGTTTCATAACAACCTCTGTCCCTGTGTGTGACTTAATGAGTGAATGAAATCTACTGCTTCATAACAACCTCTGTCCCTGTGTGTGATATAATGAGTGAATGATATCTACTGTTTCATATCAACCTCTGCCCCTGTGTGTCACTAATGAGTGAATAATATCCACTGTTTCATAACAACCTCTGTCCCTGTGTGTCACTAATGAGTGCATGATATCTACTGTTTCATAAAAACCTCAGTCACTTAATAAGTTATTTATATTTACTGTTTCATAGCAATCTCAGCAACTGTGTGTCACTTAATGAGTGAATGATATCTACTGTTTGATAACAACCTCTGTGCCTGTGTGTCAATTAATGAGTGAATGATATCTACTGTTTCATATCAACCTCTGCCCCTGTGTGTCACTAATGAGTGAATGATATCTACTGTTTCATTACAACCTCTGTCCCTGTGTGTCATTTAATGAGTGAATGATATCTACTGTTTGATAACAACCTCAGACCCTGTGTGTCACTTAATGCGTGAATGATATCTACTGTTTCATAACTACCTCAATGTCGGTGTGTCAATTAATGAGTGCATGATATCTACTGTTTCATAGCAACCCCAGTCCCTTTTGTCACTATTGAGTGAATGATATCTACTGTTTCATAACAACCTCAGTGCCTGTGTGTGACTTAATGAGTGAATAATATCTACTGTTTCATAACTACCTCCGTCCCTGTGTTTCACTTAATGTGTGAATGTTATCTACTGTTTCATATCAACCTCTGCCCCTGTGTGTCACTAATGAGTGCATGATATCTACTGTTTCATAACAACCTCAGTGTCGGTGTGTCAATTAATGAGTGAATGATATCTACTGTTTCATATCAACCTCTGCCCCTGTGTATCACTAATGAGTGAAAGATATCCACTGTTTCATAACAACCTTAGTCCCTCTATGTCACTACTGAGTGAATGATATCTACTGCTTCATAACAACCTCTGTCCCTGTGTGTGACTTAATGAGTGAATGGTATCTACTGTTTCATAACTTCCTCCGTCCCTGTGTATCACTTAATGTGTGAATGTTATCTACTGTTTCATATCAACCTCTGCCCCTGTGTGTCACTAATGAGTGAATGATATCCACTGTTTCATAACAACCTTAGTACCTCTGTGTCACTAATGAGTGATTGATATCTACTGTTTCATAACAACCTCTGTCCCTGTGTTTTACTAATGAGTGAATGATATCTACTGTTTCACTACAACCTCTGTCCCTGTGTGTCACTTAATGAGTGAATGATATCTACTGTTTGATAACAACCTCAGACCCTGTAAGTCACTTAATGAGTGAATTTTATCTACTGTTTCATAACAACCTCAGTGCCTGTATATGACTCAATGAGTGAATGATATCTACAGTTTGATAACAACCTCAGTTCCTCTATGTCACCTGATGAGTGAATGATATCTACTGTTTCATAACAACCTCCGTCCCTTTGTATCACTTAACGTGTGAATGGTCTCTACTTTTTCGTAACAACCTCTGTCCCTATATGTCACTTAATGAGTGAATGATATCAACTGTTTGATAATAACCTCAGACCCTGTGTGTCACTTAATGAGTGAATTATATCTATTGTTTCATAACAATCGCAGTCCCTTCTGTGTCACTTAATGAGTGAATATTATCTACTGTTTCATAACAAACTCAGTCCCTGTGTGTCACTTAATGAGTGAATGATATCTACTGTTTCATAACAACCTCAGTTCCTGTGTATCACTTAATGTGTGAATGATATCTTCTGTTTCATAACAACATCAGTTCAAACAAACGGGGGCTGAGCCCATTGGCTGCAAACAGTGCCACCAACTCTTTTCAACATAAATTATCCAGAAAAAAATGTGTTTAAAGTAATCGAACTCTTCTTATTTCTTTGAATTTTGTGTTACAAATCTGTGATTGTCTTTATTTCAAATGTTTTAAAATATCTAATATGAAATGATCGCTGTATAATGACAGTGCACAACTTTATACCTGGTTCTTAAATGATTGTCTAATTTTAAATGTTAACGCAGTTAACATACGCACAGAAATGAAAGTGTCTGGGTCATCACAAGAGTTGCAATTAGAAAACATGCCCGAGACTTCTCTCCCTAGGTGCCATATAAGATTAGTTAATATATGCTCATATAAAAGTAGGGCTGTACCGGATTGTAATTTTTAGATCCTGCAGGATCGGAACCGGAATCGGATTTAATATTTGAATCCTGCCGGAATCGGAACAGGAACCTGATTTTACCGAATTAAATAGTAACTCTTCCGAAAGAAGTAGTAATTTCTCGCCTAACATAAAAAAGATATAAGAATGAAAAATAGAATACAAATTTAGTTTTTAAGTTCTAGATAGCAAAAAACAGTATTAACCATTTAGATCTTGATGACTGCGACTAAAACCCCTTCCCCAATCTTGAGTTAAGAAAGATAACTCTGTCAAAATAACAGGTTCTTCGTTTTAAAAATTTATTTTCATAAAGCTGTACCTAATTTAACTTGATTTCTATTACAATCAAACTAAGAAATGGGTCACATATCTTATAAAGTATATTAAACATGTTTATTGATAAATGAATTCCAATATATATATATAAATATATATATATATATATATATATATATATATATATATATATATATATACTGCGGCACCACCCGATAGCTTATTATTCTTTAGTTTTCCATAGTGACGTCACAAAACCTTTTTATTTCATTCATACTTTCATTTAAATCATCATCTGACTATTTCCCATAAAAACGCAAATTTAAATGCATTTCAAATCTAAATCAATATCACTTTAATGTTCAATTAAAAAGTTATCTAAATATGTGAGGAACTGTATCCAAATCGTGACAAAATCCACTAAATTAAAACAAGCAATTAAGCCTGTTCCATTCTGGACACAGGACGTGTTAGCGCATTTTCGTGTTATGTATCAGTACGTTTGTTAGCTTTCAATAAATATTTGTAAATTTTGGAAATGTTTATAAATTCAATTGTGTAATGCATATATTTGTAAAAAAAATTATAAGGACGTTTCTTTATATTTGAAAAAAAAATTATTGTCTCTTAAATCTAACTACAAGTGGTTTGTGGTTACTGAAATAGGACCCATAATTGAAAACATTCTAAATTATAGTCATTTAATCGTCCGAAAACTCAGTCAATTGTCGCATAGCTCTGATACTTTCAATTAAACTCAGAACACAAGCTTACTATTTCATGTGATGAGTTTCTTAATAAATCTTGGTGAAACTACGTGCTGCAGTATTTCGCACCAAATGAACGGGCTATTGAACGTACAAGGTGTATATATAATATATAAGCCCCTTAGGAGCCCTGAAGCCCGGCCCTCAGAGGTCCTATCGCAAAATGGACTTTTGATGTACTCATGGCAGGCCAAGACCTACAAAATGATATATACATCATGGGTCTAGGACTTATAGTTGCTGAGATATAGCGCTCCTTTATTAATATAGCTTATATAGTAAAAAAACGGTTCTAAGGCCCCTTTTACGGCCCTGAGAGGTCAGATCGCGAAATGGAAAAAAGTTATTTCTTGGCAGGCCAAGACCTACAAAATGATATATACATCATGGGTCTAGGACTTATGGTTGTTGAGATCTAGGGTGATGACGGACGGACGGACAGACAAAACGGGGACAATAGAGCATTTTTTTTCGAAAATGCTCTAAAAAGTGTATTCTAGCCTATATAAAAAAGTATTAAATTATTTATTACTGTTGCATTTAATTCAGTTTCACTTTGTTGCACGTTTGTAAGGTTTACGCACATTTGAGATGTTTTTGCGGTCCATTTCTACCACTTGAAGAATGTTTTGAAAATGTTCATCCGTTCGCGCTGCTTCAACAAAGTCAGATGCCAGTTTCTCTCCTCTCTCGGCACAATCGTTAACAACGTTAATAGCAGCAACAATTTCTGCACTGGCAATGTAAGAAGCTGTTTGGCACCAATCATCAACAGGCAGTTGGAGAAATCCTGTATCCAGTTGAAGTCTGTATATAGTAAACCACGAGTCAACTCCAGCCAGTTCACACAACCGAGTTTTAGAATCAATTGATTGGAATCTTGGTTTTCCCCAACCATTTCCAAATCGATTATGTGGAGTTTGGAGGGCAACCACTGGTCGAAGCCTTAGCAGAGCATCTGCTAGAGCTCGCTTTTCCAACACAGGTACTTCATTGCTGAACAGAGCAAGTGGGATCATCTCAGCAGTGAGGTACCACAGATGCCTATTTAGGGCACGGATTGCTGACTTGGATATGTCTCTGTTGACATCGTTTTAATCCAAAAGTCGCTTGTAGAGCTGTAGATCATTCCATGGTGCATCCACACTCTTTTTGCAAGTGAGCCACCACATGACATAAACATGGGTTACAAATGTAGCAAATGCACGAATCTTTGGCACTTGATCACGTGTGGTAATAGTACCTGGAGGCAATAAATGAATTCGTTTCTCACACAGTGCAATCTTGAGGCAATATATCAGCTTTGCCATCCATCGTGCTTTGTGCATGGCACCTGGTCTTTTAAAGTTAACCTCCTTATTTGTAGCATTCAGGTAAACAAGGGACAGCTTAAGGAATTCGTGGAAGTCGTCTCGCAAGAATTCGGTTTGTTTACTAGAGTTGGCATGTGCAATTACCGCATCTCTCATTATCGTCAGTCACTCTTGAGCCTTCAGATCATGATCAGCTAACGTAAACGAACTACAAACGTGAGACCAATCATGTGCCACCAACTCCCAATTACTTCGCAGCTTGGTGAACAATGTTATATCCGGGGATTTGGAAACTTCTATTTTCATGTCTGCAAAAACATGCGAGAGGATAACTTCACCAATGTGATGGCGACAACCTGACCACAGAAGAGCACGTTGCAGCATATTTTATATGGCAATGCAGGCAGCAGTCTGATGACCAGTGTTTGATCTTGTTGTGTCGAATGTCATATTAACGATACAATCATTACAATGCCACTCTGTCATTAGCTTCATGGTTAATTCTGCAACTATTTCTCCAACGGGTTTCTTTGTTGGCTTGGCATAATTTGGCACTCCTAGAAGTTTCAATTGCTTTGCATCACCGACAAAAACTGTTATGCGTTCTTCAGTGACACGATGATTTTTTAGAGAAGGTGTCAGTTTGCCATCCTAGTGGAGAGTGCAGAGTTTGGGTGGTTCCCAGGAGTCGTGGATCTTTGTAGATATTTCACTTACAAATTTGCGACTTGAACGATCTGCAGTTGCATAGGAAAAAGCCACCATTGATATATCACCTCCAGACTCGCTAATAAGGCCCTGTGTGAAAGCTGCATGTTGTGTTGGTGAAATGTTTAATCTTGTCGCTAGTGACACAAGATTTGGTCGGCTTAAAACATCTGGAGGTACAAATACCAAAGCTCCTGTTGGCTTTCTTCGCTTTTGCAATGGCATTATATCATCCAAACAGTTATCAACAAACTCCATATTATCTTCAGATTTAGAAGTAGAATCATCGGGTTCGTCACTGTTACCCTCGCTGGAAGGCACTGATATCGTTGAACATGCTGCATTTTCTTCTCTTGCGCGTTTCTGACGTTCCAATGTTGCGACATCTCGTGAATGGCGTCGAGCGACTTTTTTTGCAAGTGTTTTGTCAAATGATCCAAAGCTGGAAGACCTGTCTCCTTTCATAGACCTCAAGAATTCAGAAGAGTTTGTAGTTTCTTTGTTCGCGAGGCAGGAGACGCAGTAATAACGGGATATGCAACTGTTGAAGTGATGCCAGGGTCAGCCAGCATTTCCTTAGAAGGTGTAAACATTTCATTGTTGTTTTTCATATCATTTCCATGTTCTGATTTTATAGGTCGTGTGTATCAGAAATTAAAATAATATAAATAAAGAAATTAAAATGCTTGCCTTGGTCATCAATATGCGGTAAGGAAAAGTGTTGTTTTTCCTAATAAAATGTGAATTTTAAATTTTATTTTTAGCACAACTGCTTATCAAAATCAATTCTTAGCTACCAAACATTATAAAACCAAAGACTATAAAACAATTTATATAGCGCTTCACTTTTTGTATGTAAGTCTGTAAGACTTTACAAAAAGGATGGTTTTATCCAGTTTTCGCTTAATTATGCTGACTTTGTTGAAGTCCGGGGGACCTCTAAATATTGTCAAATATTTTTTTATTTTTTTACACAATACTTTTTTTGATCAATGGAACAAATTTAAATAGCAGACAGATCAATTATTTAATTTTTTTTTTTTGGTGATGCACCCTAGTTAACACCCAAAAATAGATCGTTGTCTATTATAGCTAAATATAGTTTATAGAAAACACGGAATCAAAATTAGCGGAAGATAAGAAGGTGTATTACTAGACCAGGGGTCGGCAACCTTTTGAGACGGAAGAGCCTAAAGTTATAATTTACAATTTTCTCAAATTTTAAAGAGTCACTAAATTTGTTGTTTCAATATTATGGTATTTGATTAGGCCACAATTTGACATAAAACAAGCCGCAACTTGACGTCGAAAGAGTCGCATGCGGCTCGCGAGCCGCAGGTTGCCGACCCCTGTACTAGACTAAATACGATTTAAATCAACCTTTTTAATAATATATTTGTACTTACATATAGAACTAAAAGCGATCGACGTTATTGTAGTTTTAAAAAAGCAAAGGAAGTTATTGTTTTAATTTAATTGTATAGCGCTAAATATTTCAAAATTATGTATGCGCTAAAAAAAATTCTTACAAATTTCAAACAACGAAGAAATCCGGCTTAAATCCGGCACATTCTAACCGGAACCGGAATCGGATTTGTTAAAAGTGCCGGAATCCGGCTTAACAGGAACCGGAATCGGATTCCGGTACAGCCCTATATAAAAGGCACATGATAGTCAAATGCCAGGGGTAATTGTCCTACTATTTTTGTTTCTTTATGGCGGGATTGCTCGACGCGAACCAGTTTGTTTATATTATTGGGTCTCACAAAATTGACAAATAACAATACGAAGATTGAAGTTAAATATGACCGACAATATGGCCGTCTTAAGGGAAGTGTTTAACCCTAACGAGTATGAGGGGCTCCTTCTGTTTCAGTGATTTCATTTTCAGATGTGAATCATTAATTAAAACCAGAACTGGAAAAAAGTTCCAACCCTTGTGGACGTTCAAACTATATCAAGGTGTAAACTACTGTAAACCATGTGAGAGGCAGCTGTCTATAATGGCCCCTTGAATAACGTTCATATGTTATAAAATAACAATAACAGGATGAGGGCGACGTGAGGCGTCTCGTTAAGATATTTCAGGGCCGCAACAAAGTTAAAAAAAAAGAGTTAATCGAAAAACAATGTAGGGAAACCCATCATAGTATTTTTAGTCACTATGACGAGATTGTATGGATCTGAACAATGGCAGGGCTTTGGAATGAGGACAACAAATAGAGTTAACTTAAACAGAAAGAACAATTATCACAGCGTTAAACCGTCGCTTGTGAAGAGACATCTGCAAACAAAATACGAAGCATTGAAAGATAGACAGTTGGAACATTTCAAGAGGCAACATGAAATTATAATGAACATGAATATTTCACGGATAACTGCACAATTGAGAGAGCTATCCGAGCCCAATGTGAAGTATGTCTTTTGCGAAAAATAGGAAATCTCATTCTATTTTTGAGAAGTTGATACTTCCTGAAGCATTTAAATTTGCAGAAATAATGAGAGACTAGTTTGTTGTAAATAATGAGATACTAGTTTGCTGTAAATAGTGAGAGACTAGTTTGTTGTAAATAGTGAGAGACTAGTTTGCTGTAAATAATGAGAGTTTTCTGTAAATAGTGAGAGACTAGTTTTCTGTAAATAGTGAGAGACTAGTTTTCTGTAAATAGTGAGAGACTAGTTTGCTGTAAATAGTGAGAGACTAGTTTGCTGTAAATAATGAGACTAGTTTGCTGTAAATAGTGAGAGACTAGTTTTATTGTAAATAGTGAGAGACTAGTTTGCTGTAAATAGTGAAAGACTAGTTTTATTGTAAATAATGAGAGACTAGTTTTATTGTAAATAGTGAGAGACTAGTTTGCTGTAAATAGTGAGAGACTAGTTTGTTGTAAATAATGAGATACTAGTTTGTTGTAAATAGTGAGAGACTAGTTTGCTGTAAATAATGAGAGACTAGTTTGCTGTAAATAGTGAGAGACTAGTTTGCTGTAAATAGTGAGAGTCTAGTTTGCTGTAGTGAGACTAGTTTTATTCTAAATAATGAGAGACTAGTTTGCTGTAAATAATGAGACTAGTTTTATTGTAAATAGTGAGATACTAGTTTCATTGTAAATAGTGAGACTTCTATCCCTTAACATGTGTACGGGTCGTTGGGGCACCGTTGCTGACCGCAAACTATTTCCCGCCATTTTCTCCGGTCTTGAGCTGCCTTCTGGGAGTCGGCGAACGACAGGACGGTCCATTCATTGATGTTGTCTTCCCATCTCTTCTTTTGTCTTCCTATTTTCCTTTTTCCGTTATTTGTTCCTTGCATGATTGTCTTTGCAAGACCTCCACTTCTCGCAACGTGTCCATACCATCGCAGTTTCGTCCTCTTGACTGAAGTGAGAAGGTCTTCGTGAGGGCCGATGGCAGCCGTTATTTTAGTGATCACCTCTTCATTCGTTAAGTGTTCCGTGTATGAGATGTTCAATAGCTTGCGGAAACATCTCATCTCCAGCGCACTTATTCTTCTTTGGAGGTCTGCAGTAAGCGTCCAAGTTTCACATCCATACAGGAAGATCGAAGTCACCAGAGAGCGCATTAGTGAGATAGTGAGACTAGTTTGCTGTAAATAGTGAGAGACTAGTTTGCTGTAAATAATGAAAACTATCTCACATTCGTAAAAAGAAGAATTTGAGAAATGTCTGAAGATATATTTCAACAAGTCTGTGAGCAGATAAAACTCAGAAAGCCATTTGCGTTACAACTAGATGACTAGACAGACGCACCAAACAATGAACAGTTGATGGGGTTTTTTTTTGTCCGGTATGTTGATCAAGTGAAGGAACTTACAGAGCAAAGCTCTTCCGGGCAAAACAACACGCGAAGAATTTGTCTCACCCCTTGAATGGATGTGGTGTGATTGTGTGTGCAAAGATGGTGCAGCTAGCATGATGGGACTACGAAGAGGTTTGAAAGCGTTGGTGAAAGAGAAAAATCCCACCAGTACAATGAAATCACTGCATCGACAATCTTTCGTCACATGAGAGTGGAGTTCAATGAGACAATGTGGTCGAAGTTTTGAACTTTATCAAGTCAAGCACTCTCGGCCAGGACATAGTAGGGACACGTGAATTTGAGCTTCAAAATTAAATTTACGTCTTTTTTAAAGATCAGAAATCTACTTTGTAACGCACTTTGAGGACGAGCAGTAGTATGGTAAGTTGACTATCTTGCTAACATAGTTGCAAAAATCAATTATTTAAGCTTTAAACTTCAAGGACAAAACAGATTCATATTTTCTTCCAGTGATATCCCGCGATCTTTTCATTCAAATGGTTGAGAACCGCTGCCTTAGGGTTTGTTAATTATATTTTTAATACAAAAGATTTAATGTTGATGCGCTGTGAAATAAGTCGAAAATTTCAATACTAATCGCCCCACCACGCTGACCTGGTGGAGGGCTCTGGATTCAACTTCTGTCAATAGATAGTACAATAAACTAAATCTAAAAATATATATATTTCACCAAAGATATATAAGTTTTATACATTTATTTTTACAACAATACTAGTTACATAAGACTAGAAATATTATGTATAAGCTAAAATATATATTGGTTTAATATCCACCTTACAGATCTAGGTAAAAAAAAATCATTATAACTATAGAATATACACACAAAAATATTTTTAATGAACACATAGCGAAAAATTTCAGTGTACCTCACAACTATATAATAAAGAAAATCAACTGAATATTGTTTAAGGACAACAATTTTCCACATAAAGGGAAATTTCACTCTCACAATAAGCTAACTTTTATACTATTATATTACAATAATATATAAAAACTGAAAAATTCTTTTGCAGTATTTACAAATTATAATAAAAATATTCATGATCACAATTATAATCATAGGACCAGTTCATTTTTTTAGACATTCACTGTAAACCCTGAACTTAAGATTAAGTTAAACGGAATGTTTTAAAACTAGATTATATACATGTAATATGATTTAAAAAGTTAACTGACCAGATTTTAGTAACCAAAATACATTGTCAACAGTGACTATGCTAAATTTGATAGTTAAAAAAATATAACAAAGTGACCAGATATTCACATAAACAACATAAAAGTAGAAATAAAAAATCATATCACTGAGTGTCTCAAAAATAGAAAAATATGAAACCGAAAATAATAGTGATCATTGCAAAAGGACATATTATTTATGAAAATATGTCTTACCATAACCATGTGAAGTTCAGAGCATTGAAAACTAAAATCTTGTTATTTTAAATGCATCCATTGATTATGCATTTAAATAAAAATAACATGGACAAAAATTTTCTAAAATAAAATACATTATCAAAGAGTGGTATAAACTTCATGAACTCAAATGTGGGAACTTTAAAAAAAACACAGTCCATTAATAATGATCAAAAAGAGTACTATCCTGATGAGCAAAAATGAATCGAGGAATAATAATAGCATGCGTGTAAAAAAATGTATATTTAATTGTAAAAGATTAATTATTGAAAATTATGGGCAAAAATTAGAATTCTTCAGTGACGATGATTATAACTTGACTGTTTCATTAGAGACAGTACTTAAAACATACTGATTCATTAGAGACAATACATTATAGCTTACAAGACTAAACACTTTTTCATTAGCGACAGTAATTATATTTTACAAGCCAACACACAATGATACAATTATTTTAACTTTAAAACACAAACTATCAAATTTCCATTATTCTAATCTAGTGACAGCTTTTAAAAGGCTTGTTATGTGATTTCCTATTTTTAGAAACTGAATAAATCACATATCTACAAATTCTATGGTAAAAGCATGCAAAATGATTACTTGACTTAACGTTAAACTAATTTTTATTAGTGATAAAAATCTTTCAAATGATGAACATTACATTTAACTAATATAAAATTTTAAGTGTAAATATTAATACCTGAAAAATGTGATAAATATTTATATTTTAATTTAAATGTTTTTTATTTTAATGGAATTTCAAAATGAAATGAAAGGCTAAAATTTAAAGCATACTTATAAATTATGCTAGGATTTTCAAAACAAATAATATTTTTTGATTTTGTGATATATTTCATTCTTAAGTGATTTAAACCATATTGCACTTAGTCATAATGGAATAGGACAATGTTTATGTTGGTATAAAACAGGGGTGGGCAAACTTTTTCTACGGGGGGCCACATTGAAAACTTTGTTGTTATCGGCGGGCCACAAATATATCTTGTTTACTTCAATTACAAATTACAACAAATGAAAATATGAATTAAAGATAATAACCATGTATTGGTCATTTCATTTCACATTGGCACTCTATTACATATGTACATTAAAATTCGTGCTAAATCAGTTGCTAATTAGGTAATAGGACCTTTACTATTCATAATTATTTCAACAAAAGTTTATTTTTACCTGTCATAATAATTTTGAGGACGAAGGAACTTAATTTACACACAAGCTGACCACATAGTTCAATTATAATTAACCAGAAGTATGTAACTGTTCACAATTTTGGATAATGTTTGTGAACTGTCACCTGTGGTACCAGTGTACTGATTGTGATTCACATGACTGAATTTAAATTGTGGTCAGTCAACATCGATATGTTCTTAGACTTGTTTATTTTCATACTAGAAATTTCTTGCTCACAAATATATGTGGACCCAAATAGTGACAAAAGCTTTGCAGCAAAAATTTTTGGTGTGTGAATGACGCTGCCGGCAAACATCCTGAAAACCCCAGAACTGACTTGAACTTTCCCTTCAGGTCATCATAATCTGCTTAATGGTCAAGCAGCTTTAATATTCTGGAGCCATAAAACTGATTTAATATCCCTTGATTCAAATCAAATTTAAAAAAAAATATAGTGAAAAATCTAAACAAAGAGAATCAACATCGTCATAAGACCGCAACATGTACTCACAATCGGGCCTTAGTTTTCCCACCCCTGGTATAAAAGCATATTTCTCCTTTTATTTTGGACAAAGACACATTTCAGCCAAAATGCCTATAAAACTTTAAAATCATATTTTTAGGTAATATTTGAATGTATTAAGTACCCTTAACAGATTATTACATTTTCTCTCAACCACTTTCACATTTCCTGCTAATAAGTTTACAAAATATTTAAATAAAACGTCTAATCAAAGGTTGTTTTTTTTTATAAACATAATAAGCAATAACAAATGCAGAAAGAACTACAGAAGAAGGGAGTACGGAAGAAATGTTCCTTTATTCCCCACCTTCCCCAATTTCTTTTTGCTTTTGAAAAGAATAGACATGCCCATTTGTAAGTATCACAACAAATGCATAACTACAGTATAGATTCTATTAAGCTGTTTTAATTTACAGAGTATTGGATTGCCTTAATGTATTTATCTGTTGTATTTCAAACCATATTTGGCATAACTGGAACATATTAGGTCATTTCTTAAGAGTTGCATGAATAGCCACAAGAATATTGTTTCCTTTATAAATAAGACTGTTGGCAGTAATATTTTTTTTTCTATTGATCAAAATTAGTGCACAGGACATAAGTGGAAATTCTATTTTGAACAGTCTAAAATATGACAATCTGGTTAACATTAGTTTGTAATGAAAAATACATATTATACATATCAAAGAGGAGAGTAAATAGAATTCTGCTGGAACCAAAAACAATATCACACAGGCTTACTCCAATGAATTGACTATGTAAAGTACCACATTTAAACCCTAATTGTGAAATACATAGACAGCAAGATTGAAGTTCAACAAATGTGGATTGTCTTGCATTTTAAAATATTTGAATTAAGTTATGGTTTCCCCATTTCCATGGTGTGAAACGCTGGCCATGCTTTTCGATAGAAAAAAAATACTTGCTTTCACACCTCTATATGAATAAGAGAGGGGAGAGATCTGCATTTTGGGAAAGATCAAAATTAAAAATAATAAATGTTCATCCGACTGAATTGATTGAATTTCAAGAATTCATAGCGAAGAACAAAGTATGCCCAAATTATTACTGTAAAGAGAACAATGGTGTTGAAGAATTTTTCTATAACTCTCTAACATAGAAAAACAAACTTCTACTAAATATATGGAGTGGGTAAAATGCATTGCTATATAAGAAAGATCAGTGGATCATGTATGTACTTTGAAAGATCGGTGGATAATATTTGTACTTAAAAGATTTGGTGGATCAAGTCTGTACTTACTATTATTTTTTACTTTTATAAATATCATTAATATAATCACATTACTTTATTAAAATTTCATTTGCATAAATAGAATATTTCATTTAAATTAAAAAATCTGTTACTTAATTAGAAAACTGTTAGCAGACAAGAAATGTATTATATTGTTATGACATTTTAACAAATATTTTTTTAATCCTAATACCAGATACAATTGTACAGATATTCAGTGTGTAAGGAATGTCTTCAGAAATAAAACAAAAATTAGAGTTGAAATAAATACAATGTTTTTAGAATAAAAATTCACTCAACCAAGTAACAAATCATCAGGTATTAAAATGTAACTGGAATGGTAATTTCATCAATAGTAAAAGATTTAAAAAATTCTTCTTAGAAATTAGATCTAATCATGTGACTTTTTAAATACATTGAAAAATGCAAACATTTTTTTCCTCAAAGATTTTATATCTAATGAAACCAGTAAAAATAAAAAAGTAAATAAGTATTAGTAGCAGAAAAAGTTTCATAACTCAAAGTGGTAATGTTTGGGAATTACCAGCCTAATAATAATAGAGTAAAAATAAATAACAAGGCAATAAGATGAAAAGAAAAATATATTAAAAAAAAACTTTCATTTACACAACCTATAAAATGAAAATAAGTATTTAAACAAAACAATAAATAAAAATAACTAAATTTTTTACTATTAACAGATCTTTACATCAAATTCATACAATTTTGTTTCAAAAAGTCTGTCTCGTAAAAAGAACGTGGTTTCAATGTCTACCTTACAAAAGAATATCTCTAAAATGTATAAATGTCTACCTAGTCTACATATATAATTATGTTATGTCCAAATGTCTCCTTGTAAAAAATATATCAAGAGGAAAATAAAATTTTACATGATCTCATTTCTACATAGTTGTAATTCTGCTTACCGTATAAATCAATTGTTACTATCAATAGCAATGGATAAAAAAGAAGTAAATATTGCCTATTAACCAATATAAATCCCATTATTAGTTCTCGACACACCAAAATACACCACAGAAATACATTTTATACAGTGTCATAATCTGAAAAACAATATTTTATGTTATAATATAGGTCAGTGCTCTGTAGACACGCCAAATAATAAAGGACTGATTCAATGCAGAGTTTTCCTTTCAATTCTGAATTATTTATGTTTCATTTAATAGGTGTATATATGTAAATTAAGTCAATACCCAATATTTGTGATCAGAAAACACAAAAAAGTTTCATCTATTTATTACTCTTATAAATTGCCTTTCTGATTATTTATAAGTAATAGGCATCATTAATAGAAAATCAACAAAAGATTAAAAGAATAAAATATTACAGCGGTAAAATAAATGAGGAAATATTGGAGTGTGATAAACATACACTGTATGAGTATTAATAAGTAATGCAACTTATTAATACACTGAATTCAAAAATAAATTTGGATGTAGACATACATGTTCAACTCCCAGCCAGTTCAAACACTTATCTTTGTCTCCTGTGGTGCCTCCTTGGCACTACAAAACAGATGAATATTTCATCCTTTCAAAGAACTAAAATAATATCATTACTTAATACTTTACAGTATAGTGATAAATAACTTATATTGTTTCTTTTTCCATTATTGTAACAATTTTACAAAATGCATACCTCAGAAAATTGTCTTTAAAGTAATACTGTCTCAAGAATATCCATGTAACAAAAAAGTAATAAATACACAATTAAAAGGTATACCCCGGTACATTAAGTAGCTTATGCCACTTTAACTTTCACTGATTAAAACTGATGGAATTATTCACAAATAATTATCTCTGATTTAATAATACAGAGAACAAACTTTGTCAAAAGAAGGATCTCAAGTAACGTTTTAATAGCATATGTTAAGTAAACTGTGGATTTTTATTTTCTTAAGCAGCCTACATCTTAATTAACATAATTTCTAAGTTTAAAGCGTCTATTTAAAGTGAAAAATTGAAAAATTTTCCACAAAGTGTAACAGAAATAAATTCTTTGATTATGAATCCAATAAATCCACTAGACAATTGATTTCAATTAACACTAAAATAGGACTTGTCCTGTACAGATTTCATTGGCTGAGCATCTTCCTCTTCACTGACTCTGATGAAAAAAAATATAGCTGCTCCCATTAAAAAAAAGACTGTCCCACATCCAACTCCGAAAGTCCAGGAAAATTCAAAATCTGAAGTTTCAGCATTATAATCAGCATTGTTTCTGACCTACTCGAAATATAAAATTTGGTTAAAAGAAAAATCTTTGGTTAGGCATTACAACCTTGCCTCACTATACAGTCACTCACTCTCAAATCGGCATTCAGCTATAATGGCCTTTTAAAATTATGGCACTTTTTCAATTTACGCCCCAAATGTTTCGTCACATTTAACTGCAAAAAAAATGTTGAAAGCACTTTCTCATTTTGAACAGGGAATAAGCAACTGTCTTTAAAATGATCCAGCACCTCAAGGAGTATACTCAGCAATTGCTTTTTTAAAAAAACTGCTAAAATAAAAGGAAAGCAAGTTGATGCTGACAACACTATAGCAGAAATTTTTTAAACTTGGTTAATCAAAAGGGCAGAAAATGATAGCTCAGTAATTCTTCAATTTAATGTTAATCATAAGATTGAAACAGTTTTTAAGCAAATCTTTTAATTAATTTTAGTAAGTATAAATATATATGTGCATATGATTTCTTTTGTTTTTTAAATTTATATGTTTATTTTTTGAATTTCAAGTGTTTAATTGGAAATAAAAAGAATAAAAAGCTATATAGAACTTACTATAAAATAAAATAGTATAAATAAAATCGGAACAAATCCTATTAAATTTGTAAAGATTTGTGTCAAAAGTATCGATTTTTGATAAAACCAACTTTTCAGATTCTTGGTTGTAAAGCGAGGAGGTATAGGTGCATTAGACAAAATCTTTTAAAATAATAAAATTTAATATAGTGTCAGGTATGTGAAATTTTTTTTAATCAAGTATACAAGATGTAAAAAATTATAATACAAGTAAAATGCAGAAGAACTATAATTACCTCTTTAGTAAACATAACTGGATATATAATAAGACTGACAATCATACAGAAACCTGTTAAGAATATATTCACAGTATTTGTACACAATTACTATGTTGGATAAAAGTAAGTTTTGATTATAGAAATGAACAAGATACATTAGTTTAAAACAATGCTTTTTTTATAATTTAATTTAAATTTTCGTGTAAATTTAAATAAAAAAGATAGTATTTTCATATTGTTAAAAAATGTTTATATTAGTTTAATAAATGTATTTTTTTAAAATTCAGATTACTAATATTAATGAAAAACTCAATTTTTTTATATTCATTAATACACAATGATAAAGAAGAAAATGTATAAATACTGTAAACCACAAAGAAAACATTTCTTACATGAAACAATGCAGACAGCTCCAGCCAACACATATGGCAGTCTTCTCTTTGATCTTAGGCCCCAAATGCCAAATGCTGCTCCAATAACATCTGCTATTAAGGACAGAAACACCATGGCAGCACAGCCAGCTAACCAATCTGGTCATTATTAAAATTAGCAAGAACTTATGCCATTTAATATCCAATAAATTAATAAACTAAAAGATTCATGATCATTAACCTGCCGGTCTCTTAAAATAAACCAGCTCAGAAACGTATTTCAGTAATTTAGGTATCTTCCCACTTTCAATATATTTTAAACATAGAATATAAATTATGTGGCAGTAAATTGAAACTATGTGATGGCACAGTAGAGTGAAACTGTGGCAGAAGAGCGGAGCAAATATATATGGCTGTGGAGTGAGACTTTGTGGCAACATCTATCCTCAAATAAGACACCTCTGTCATTCCCACTCTCTTTCTGGGGATGTTGGGGGGAATAGGGAGAGAGGTGAGGAAACAACACATTAAAGAGTGTGAGCCTCAAGACATAAAATGCTCCTGGATATTTCCCCATTGTGCAGGTTGACCAGACAGGAAGGTGGGGATGGATGGTAGTGTGGTAAAGTGCTAGACTGTCAACCTGAGTTCACTTGTTCGATCTCTGGTGAGGACCAATGGATTTTCTGGTCATGGTTAAAGACCACACTATGTCGCCTGTGGTGCCTCCATGGTCATTGCACTATCTGATATGGTGGGAATGAAAGAAGGGCACCATAAAAACTGTCCCATTATTGGTTTATAGGATCAAAGAGATTTCATCTCATCCTTACTGGGACTTCATTCACAAGACAGGAAGAGTACACTAATTCACAGAAGGGAGCAATCAGTTCAGAATGTTTTGAGTGGGAATTCCCTTGATGTGCACCACAGACATCCAGATGAAGAAAAAGGAAGATAGTTGGTAACCCCTGAACCTGCACTCACACTCAGTCTTGTATTCAGTGGAGAAGGACTCATTTGAATAATCTTACAGTAAATGGCTTGCAAATCTAACATTGGTTCTAAATTACTGATCACTATTTAAAATAAAAAATTGTTGCAGATTTTGGAATAGACCAAATACAAGGCCAAACATGTACAAAGTTGATTAATTAAAAACAGCACAATAAATTTTAAAAATAGGTATGTCTCTCATTTTATAGTTTTTAAATAGAAAAATGAACACAACTGACAATTTAAGTCACATTTTTAAACTTAAACTGTGCTGCTGAATTTCTGAATGAGTTTAAGTTTGCCATGTGTAAAAAAAGTTGCTCGTAGCCTTCCCTCAATTCTTTAACTAATGTATCTGGGAGACACCCTGGGTTTTTTTTTAAGTTCTGAAAATGACATTGAAAATCATCTAAAACATTATACTTTCATTATTAATTTAAAATATGTAAGAAATTTTATTGAAGTGTATTTGTTAATATCCAAGGATATGATTTCCAGGAAAGTTTTTTATCATCTAAAATTCAATTGAGCACCCCTCACCCCAAGAGAGAAACCCTAAAATTTTTAACAGTTTTATTTTTTATAATTGTGTGGCATACCTGCACTAAGGCACATCTCAAAAGAGGCATGAACTTTCAGACAATCCCACCAGAGTCCCCATGATTTAACATCACCTTCATAAAATGTTGCAGTCACCCAGTCAGGACCTGCTAGGGATACAACTGTAAGAATTCCAGCAATGGCAACCATCACAACAGACAGAATCTAAAGAGAGGAAAATATCAAAGGTAAATATCAAATTTAGCAGTATTTTTTTTAATTCCCTGTAATGGATGTGAGCGTGGAAATCATGGAAGTGCCAAAATGTGCAGTAAATCCGTAACTAAATAGCAAGAAAATGCGATACAAAAGAGATACTTTTAAAAATGCGAGTGCCACACCAATACAGCTGCATTAAAAAGTAATTACTTAGAAAAAGAAAAAAAAATCTAGTTTTAAAATTACATTATCAAAGGCTCAAATTTTTTAAATTCCTTACAGTGAAACACTGCATCTTCAAGGGAAAAGCAATGGTTTTCAAAGGAAGAAACTTCATAACTTTATTTTGATCCCATTAAAAAAATGTTTTAAATTCAACTTTGCTCATTTCTGCAACAGTTATGAAACAGAATTTATATTTATGTAAGAAATGTGACCATATTAATGTTAATGCTGGCATTTTGGAGACCAGGGAAATGCAAGCAGAAGGCCAATACAAAAGTAATAACTGTTGATGTTGGAAAAAGGTGTTATTAAACATTTAAATACAATACAGTCAGAAAAATCAGCTGTGTGGAAAAATAGCACAACACTTAAAACAATAGAATTTTCACTAAAAAAGGGGTGTATATTATATTTTCACCCTCGACTCATAAAAAAAAAACATCAAATAAACAATAAACAATCTAGTCAGGGATAAAATAATATAGCTTGAAAATAAGGTGGGGGACCGAGGGGAGAATAAAATGTCTGGACGGACCAAGAGTAGTGGCAGAAAACTTGTATACAGAGTAGAAATTTTAACTTCAGTGGGGTAGGGGTGTGAGAGTTTTACTATTGGGAACATAGAGACAAGTGTACAAAGCTATTGTCGAAATACGGCTGACCATCTCCACCACTGATAATATCAGCAGGGAAAGGAGTGGGTGGGGCTAAGACTTCGTTACGACAGTTTAATCAGAGTACACTATACAGAGTAGAAACACGACGTTCAGGTGGGATGGGTGCATTAAAAAATACTAGTTTGAATTTTAAGATAGAAAGGCAAACATTGTTGCGACAGTTCTATAGTGACATGGGGAACGCAGTATCTCCACAACAGATAATATATGTTTATCATTCCATCTCAAGGAAAGGTGGGTGGAATGTTTGAAATGACCAAGAATTTAGTGATGAATGTAAAATGTTATTCTAATTGGCCAAATTTGGGGCTTGATGATAGAAGTCAGATTTATTGCGAGTCTTACAATAGAATTGTGGAAACATGGCTGATGGAAAAGTACATATTGCTCGGGCTAAGAATTTAGGTTATCTAAATTTATAAATATATTCACTGCAACACACTAGAGATGGCATCTTATTTAGCAGTTGGTGAATTTAATTGCTGATTGATGGTTTGAGAAAGTATGCACTTGTCAACCACAGATGTCATAAATAGGCTGAATCTTAAATCTATCTTGCATTAAAATAACATTTATTTATTTACTAACAACAAATCAACATTAATTTATTTACCACAATCTACAATGTAAATTGGATTATTTCACTCTCTTCTCTCTCGATTTCCCTTCTTTCTATCTCCCTCTTTCTCTTTCAAGCCTAGCTCCTCCCAAACACCCCTAATTACATAGATAGTAAAACTACCAAACCCATCATTTGCTTGCCACTCCCATAACCCTCCACCGAAACAGCTTAAGTGCAATTACGGTAACCGGTAACCTTGGGCGAAGGCAGGTAGCAATACACAACGACTGCTAAAATATACTGGGTACATTAAAATTGACCAACACCATCACTTTTCGTTGGTGTCCTGGGGTCACCTGAGGTCAAAAAAATAACTCAGCACAGGGAGAAAGTTTTGTATTTTGGAGGTTAGCACTGGGCAAGACATCAAATTTAGAGTACTTAGCATCGAAAGGGTTAAAATACAGAGGAAAAACAGAAATTTTTTTTTAAAAGTGGCATTTATAGCAATTTAAGTTGCAAGACAACATTTATATTGAATACATATACTAATAAGAACAATGTTTTTGCCTCTTCTCATTGAGTCAAATGATAATTAGACCTATATGCAAAAAATGTTACCGATCGAAATTTGGATTACACTTGTATATATACATTTGCCATTGATTGGCTGAACGAAGGGGAAAAAACCACACAGGAATATGTTGTATACTGATGCTGATGGAGAGACCAGCAACTAATTGGAACTGCTAACTTTCTCACCAAAGAATTATTTAAATTATTTACATACAGATTTTAAATATCCAGAATTATATAACAATTTAGAAAATAATTTAATTATATTTCTGACTGAACAAAAAAAATAAAGGTATTGATCTATTGTCTAAATAGCATTTTAGATCGATCACAGTTGGCAGCACTGCAGTAGACAAGCACGCCCAGCTTACGTCAGGATGTTTGTTTAGTCTTGTCACCTGTCATCCAACATCCCCCCTTCCCGCCCTCTCCTCCCCATACCTTTCCTTTTCCGTGAGTCGTCGTGTTATTTTAGAGATAACACAATGGGAATTAACTCTTTTTAATTGCTGGCTGCCTCTGCTACTGAAAGATATTTTATTTTAATTGTTAGAGCGCTCAGCATTGCAATAAAATGTTTTATTTTATTATTGTACATTTCTGTATTCTTTAAACACATTGGGTGTATTCGAATGTTGTAAAAAACCTTATGTAAGTACGTTTAATTAAAATATTCTTGATATAGTGAGAATGCAAATATTATTTTTCTTTGTATTTTAAATCTTCAGGTTTATTGCCCCTAACCTACGTTTTTCTCACGCTTTTTCATTTAATTTTTGAAATAAACGTAAGAAAAAAATCTCTATTGTAATTTTGTTTAATTAACTCTTGTAGCTTTTACATGGTGATTTTTTATTTTCATATTTGCTGTTGCACTTACAAACACATAATACATAATAGATTTTGGATTGTTTTACTAGCCCAATTACTTCAGACAACGACAGTACAGCTGAAAGTTTTCAGCGTCTAATTAGATCAAAGTAGTAAACGTTTGACAATCAAGATCTACCTATATAGCCAACACATAAAACATGTTGCTGCATTAAACTCAGAAGCTTTTAATTGAATAGTATAAAGATGCATCCCAACCATATATCTTATACAAAAGGAAATTATAAATCCAGAAAAACTGATTTAAAACATGAATCGCCAAACTATGTAATTACATTTTAGTAGTTCTTGCAAAAGTTCTTCAGTTGACAGGTTGTTTTCTGACCTAAGACATACAAGTAATAGCAAAATAACCAATATCAGAACAGAGTAACCGGGTGTCATTGATGTAAATGAAAAATTCACGGTTCTTAATGATAAAGGAAAAAAATACTTTTAATGACAAAGTGATAGAGTTATTCATACAAAAGAATCGACGAATGGAGCTTAACTATAAGAAGTCATCATAGAAGAGGTAATTTAACATGTAATTTTTAGGTTAACTGTAGAAGTATTGTATGTAAAAGAAAATTTTATAGCCATAATGACTGGTAACACCCTTGCATAAGTCATGCCTCGTCCCTGAATTGGGGACATAATTTATATTATTTAAGAAGTCTGGAGATTAAGTCTTTACAAAATAAAAAGCAAGAAAAAAAAATCTTATAGCTTTGTATAAACGTACTGTTACAGATCTGTGAAGTCTCGGTAAGGATAAGATCATTATCTCTTAGATCTTATAAGCCACTATGGGACAGTATTTGCGGTGCCCTTCTTTCATATCCACCATAGCCCATAGTGCAATGGCCATGGAGGCCCCAATGGAGACATGGATGGGACTTAAACCATGACCTGAAAAATTCCCAGGGCTCTCATGGAAGATCAAACCCAGGTTGATGGTCAATTGCTTGATCACATTATCATTCATCCCTCACTATTAAAGATAGCTTTTGTTGATTTTAAAATAGCCATGGCAGCTAAACACTAAACACACAAAATAAGACCAAGAAATGGCAGGAGTTTAAGGGCAGATTCTCATAGGTAAAGGTGTCTAGGAGCAAATGTATCAACTAATAATCATATCATTGAAAAGACAATTCATTTTTTATTCAAGTTGATGAAACCCTATATTTAGTTATAACACAAGATTTAAGCAAAGGGAAGGAGGCAAGCAATGTGAAAAGAAGCGGTAATGATTATCCAATAAGGAATGTGTTAAAGCAGAGAATGAATTAATGAAAGGTACTTATTAACCCTTGTTACATTGAATTGTTGATTTGGCATAGTATTTAATAATTGAAGAATTTTAACTTTGCCTGTTCTTCCCAAGGACTCCTCAATTACTAATATTTTTTGTATGAATTCCTAGTGTGCAAACACCTAATGTGTAAAATATAGCAAGGAGTGTGAGTGACTGACTTGGCGAGGCATTACGTCCGTAGTTCTTCAAGGATATGTAATGTGCTTAAACAGAAGGAGTCAATAAAGTGCATAACACCAGCTTCGGGCATAACAATAATTTCTAAGCTCCTCTGCCTATTTATTCCATCCTACACCTCTGCCAGCATCTTTCGTAAGATCAAGTCAGCTAATTTCCAAGTAAATACCCGGCCTTCATAAAACCAGTTTATTTCTTTACATTCTCTTTTAATGATTTTATTCAATAACTGTCATTTACAAATGCATTTTTCTTATTAAAAAATCACGTAACAAAACAACTTGATAGGTATTTGGGGGCATCAATAGATGTGCGCGACTAGATGGACTCCGTATTATTTTTTTTAGGGGTCCGTCTATAGGTATTGCGCATGCGCGACTAGATGGACTCCGTATTATTTTTTTCGGGATCCAGCTATAGATATTGCGCCTAACCCTAGCCCCGAAAACAAAAAAATATGCAATAATATGCAGTCCAAGTCCGTCTAGTCGCGCATGCGCACATCTATTTCTGGTCGGCGAAAAAAAAAATTATTTCAGTTTGCTGTTCGAGTAACAAAAGCGTAATTTTAACAGGGAAGATTGCTATAAGAATTGACGTATGAGAAACATTACGGAATGAATTAAATTCGTATCTCAGGATGCCACTCTCTATATACTTTGTTGTCAATGAATACCTTAAAAGGGCGTATTTTTTGGAATTCTCCCATTGTCGAGATGAAGTTTTATTCATAGCACAAACTAAGTATTCCAGAATATTAGAACAACAGTTGAGCAACTAAGCATTCTAGGCTGCTAGGCTCGATTAAAGCGGAAGTTTACGAAAAATTAATATTTCTATTTTTTTTCTTAGAGAGTTAATTTCCAGTATACTCACTGGCCTATGTAGACTAAGTTTTAAAAAACTATCAAAGATGTACTTTATACTCAACAGAATAGCCATTCTGAACAGATGATAGATATGTTAAGAAGGCGACCGCTTTCAATTAGGAGTCCCTTCAAGTATTGATCTCTAAAAAATTTGATGCTTAGTGGGCCCAGACTGTTATTAATGACTGAGAGGTGACAGAGGTTGTCCATTAATAATGTCAACAAAAGGGAGATGTGGTGGGGGGGGGGGGTATATATAACAGTTTGACAGTTGTTAACATTAGAGAAGGAGCTGAGGTGATTTTTCATCAAAGTCAACCTTTTAGAATATAAAGTCTTGATTCAGTGTGTCAGAATAAAGATTTTTAGAACTTGCCCTTAACCGGCTAGCTAGACCAGCAAGGTATACTGCCAATTGAACGGAACAGCAAGGCACGCTTTTCTCAGTGATGAGCACTAACTAATATTTTTTTGTATTTAAATTAAACGAATTTCCAACAAAACTATTTCTTTAAATGTTTAGTTGCAACTAATTAAAAAATAGTCACAATCTATCTATCTATCTATCTATCTATCTATCTATCTATCTATATATATATATATATATATATATATATATATATATATATATATATATATATATATTTCTCCTCTTCGAGAAGAAGACGCAGCCGGAAATCTCGATAGTGAAAAAAAAAACACTATAGTTTGCTGGGAGACGAGGGCTGGGTCACAGCGAGGTTGAAAAAAAACCCACTATATTGTGATAGACACAGACACAGTGAATATATATATATATTTCACAACTTCGAGAAGACGCAGGACTATTTATAGATTGTGGTATTTCCGAATATATCACAGCAAGCGCGTTGTTTTTTTTTATTTCTTTTATAAAACCAGATTATTTTAATTTCTTATATGACGTTTTGTCCTTTTATTTAGTTAAATATAGTAAGCAATATGAGCACGATGGTGGTTGTATAATACTATGTCATGTCTAGACAGCTCCAGTAATTTTTAAAACAGTATTGTTTGGTCGTAATCATGTTTTATGTGCTCTAACTACGAAACTATTACATTTATCCCCCGTCGCGGTAAATTATGTTTCCGTTTCACCGCGGAAATGAGGAAATGCTGTACATAAAATAACATTATAATGTCAACTGATTATTGTAAAAAAAACAACACATTTAATAATACAATTATGTGAAAAGAATAAAGAAATATTGAACTATTTCCAATTTGAGAAAAAAAATGGTGTATTAATATGGATTACAAACAAATGTTAACGGTTTAAGAATATGTACGCATTACCAAACATCTATCTGTACTGAATAGTGTAGGTACTGTAGGATGAAGGTTATACTAAAAGAAACGTAAACTGGGTTGAGTAAGTCTAAAAAAATAACACTATAGTGTGCTGGGGAAGGGGTGGATTGAGGCAGACACAAAGAGAATTGTTACAAACCAAAAATAAAAAGCAATGCAAATTACCCCCCCCCCCCCCACCTCCGAAATATATTTGTTAGAAACTGAATGAAAAAATAATAAACAATAAAATAAATTAAAAAAAAACAAGTTGCTTGAAGTCTGCAATGATAGGTCAACGTTCAACTTTTCATACCATGTATTTTTTCCGAAGACGTCAGCCTGTTATTTTGTTTGATTGCTTATTTAAAAATATAATTACAGTAATTATATTGATTGATAAGGCGGCGTATGTTACGCCGCGGAATGAGTAGTTTAACTAAAAAGGTATTTAAACTGTTTTACTTTTTTTTGTGCATAAGTAGGCCTAATTTACCTTTTAAATTTACTGAGTATTAAATCAAATACTCAAAGAAATGACTCAACGTGAAAATGTTTATTTCGGCCAAGAAAAAAAGTACATTAGGGGGCCCTTTGCAATATGTCACTGTCAAGCCGACTTAGTCCATTACAGCTGCCTTCATGGGCGTATTCAAGATGGGAGGGGCAAGGGGGTGGCATTAGACCCCACCCCCTATATTTTGGAAAAATGTCATAAAGTTGTTACAATAAAACTGAACTAAATTTCCTGAAAGTTTATTACATAGAAGACATTGTTCATATATCAAACATAAAAAAGAATTATATCTGCAAGTATAACTGATTACATTATTGTCATTTTAAAAAGAATTTTCTTTAAATTGTTCTTGTTGTGAGATATTCTTTTTCTGTGGATACTCATCATACAAAGACCAGATAAACGATCATCACCAGTTGTTGAGCGTAGCCACGTTTTTACTCGTCTTAGAGTGCTAAATGATCTCTCGATTGTGCATGTTGTTACTGGAAGAGCCAGTGCTGTCAAAAAAAAGCCATCTTAATCATGATAAAAAAATTAGTTTCATCTAAAACCTCACATAGAGTCATTAAATTGTTACTTGTTTTCCCTTTACCAGTTTTACATTTCCATATATCATACAAGGTTTCACTCTCCTCGATTAAATTGTCAAATGCAAAGTATTAAGCTATAGCCCCGGCTTGATCCTTAAATGCGAGTCATTCTAGTTTTGTCATAAAAAAGGGATGCAAAACTAAAAGGGAAAATGTTGGTTTATTTTCTACACAAAAACAAGTTTCCAGTTGATTTAATAGAATCAAGGTATGGTGTAAAACAGTTATTCTAAAATAATCCTCAGGCTAATCAACTTTTGGATTTTTCCTGCAGGTTACATGTCGACACCAATGTCACCTGCAACACCTTTTGTAACTAAAAATTTCCTTTTAACTCTCATCACAATTTTGTCGATCAACAGCCAATGTAGTCAACAATTCTTTAAAATGTATTTTTGTACTGTCAGTAAATCTAAATGCACTGACTGCAATTTTTGGGTCCCAGCTTCTAGCTTTGATGAATATTTTTGTATAATAACTAAACCAACAACAAATGTACCCCAAACATGCAACTGAATTATTTGCATCACGAACAATGTCTTCACTCAGGAGAGACCCACAAGTTTAGATTATAATGTTTTTTGTAGTTGCCGAGATATACTTAGCACTATAAGGTCCAATTGACAAATGATCACCAAGAACTTCATCTCCAGATTCAACACGAAACTCTAACAGGTCATAAAAATAACCAGAATTTGATTCTTTTCCACGAAGTGCCAAATCATGCATGCCGCAAAATAGGAAAGTAAAAATGATGGGACCCAGTTTGTTGCGATTTTCTTGAGAGCCTTTGTGCCATGTGCTTTGCATGTGGTTATGTGCGTATTCGATGAAATCTTTAATTTTGTGCATGGTTTGATAAAAAAAATGACCACTTAACTCCTGGAATTACTTTTTGCGGAAACAACACGCAATATTTGTAACAGGCACCTTTTAACATTTGCGAGTATACAAGCCACGGTGAATAGTCTGATAACCATACATATCTAATAACCCTGTTTCCATCACTATTAGCTCTTAAATCATACTTTTTATCAGGGGTCAAACAATCACGAATCAGCTGCAATTTCAACTTAGTGTGTCAAGACATAACTTCTAATATCCAATTTAGGAAATGAAGAAGTGACAGCGACAATCAAATTAGAAACAGTTGCTTTAGTTGTGTCTGGCTGTTGAACTTGTACTGTTGTCCTGAATGCCAATGATAAGTCAGATGCTGCTGACGCCCCAAAATCTTCTAATAACGGCTTTTCGGAATCCCGCGATTGCTCTACTTTTCATTTTATTGAGCCTGTAAAAAAATTTCTGATTTCCATCTTTTTATATTAATTTTATTTTTGAATGTCTGAATGAATTTAGGATAAATTAAAAAAATTCACTCAGTGGTAGACGATTATAAACTAACAGGAGTTGCCAGATAACAAAAAACCTGAATGCCAAAAACATTTTCGAAGGTCAAATCAAGCTACAGAAGGCCAAATAAAAAAAAAAATTAAAGTCGGAACATGCTTGTGCTTGTTGTCAAATTATTTGAATTTTCAAATGCATGTATTTATTTCAATATAAATAATTAATGTTATACTTAACTTGGATTTAATTGAGAAATAAACCTATATGGCATAGTCAGTTAAATTAAAAAACGTGTTTTTGTGCCCCCCCCCCCCGGAAAAATTCCTAGCGACGCCCATGGCTGCCTTATAACTTCAAAAACGTTGACTGAAAGAACACTATTTTTCTAATATTTGTGCCAATCTGTGTATTCCAGAATGTCTCTCGTCGGGCTAAGCTGTGGCGTAACTAGGGTGGGGGGGTCAAAAATCGAAAGTCCCCCGGGCCCCAGCTCGAGGGGGGCCCCAAATGAGTGTTCGAATATTTTTTTTAACATTAAATATTAGCTGTACCCGCCACGCGCTGCCGTTACTACGACCACAGTCGGTAATGTTTTTATAACACTCTTTGGAACGGCCGGAAATGCGCCATAGGTACTTTGTGATTACAATGTCGGTCATGATTAGAGAGTGTTTGTATTTTTAAGTGACACATACCTGTTAAAAGTTAGATGACCTAAGCATCTTCTATTTTCAAGAGACAAATGTTGTTATAAGCTAATTATCTACTGTCTGGTTTCGTATACATGGAGCCAAACTTCCACATGGGCTTGTTTAATGTTACAAAGAATCAGTTTCAAGGTTGATCATTGTACTTACAAGAATATAGGTAAAACATTGTATTTTCAAGAATATAGATCATGGGGCCAGGGATTAATTTAATTAATTTGGAGGAGAAAGGAGGAGAATAGAGAGGTACAGACATACAGTTCGACAACAATAGGCAGCACACAGGATAGAGTAGTGATGTTTCAGTGAATATGTATCTTTAAGTGTATAGTTTCAATCTACTTATATTTTGAAATTATACTTTGTGCAATCGTCAAATAAAGTATATGAATTTGACTAGACAGTTTAAATCATTTATTTGTGATGTCTGTGAATGAGTACACTAGGGTGATAACTATTTTCATTTTTTTTTTCGTAACGAAACTGAAACGGAAGAATTGTATGTAGATGACAGTAGCAACATTAATTTTTTTTTTAATTGAAAAAAGTTCCCCCACCTTTTCATTTTTGTTTTCACATATCGCGCAGTTTGACTATTGGTTTCAATTTAACACTGAATTTTTACATGACTTACTAGACTGCTTTTAAGCACATTCCAGTCAGTTGTTTCCATTTGTTTATAAGCAAGGCATCTACCCTCATCTTCTAAACAGAATAGGGATCTGAGAATTACATCTGTTGAAAAGCTAATCAATCTCACACGGATGCCCACAAACCGTCAAATTCTTGGAAACTTCACTTTTCTGTTCAATAGCCAGAAACGGCGACTGAATCGAATCAAAATTATTATTACGGATATAGAATTACTCTGGAGTGAAATTCTAGACTTGCCACTATTATCCAGCGCACTAATCAGAAAGAAACTCAATTGTCTGTTTGATTTATATGACTAAAACAAAAAGAAACGATGTGATAAATTTACTCCAACACTTTCTAAGTTATTTGATGTCACCAACATCAATGGAAAATGGAAAAGCAAAGAGGATAAAGAGCTCTACCAGAGGCAAGTTGAGTGGAGGAAAGATTGGTTATCAATGGTCAAACAAGCCCCTTTGGAATCAATCCACCCAACAAAACGAATCCGACTATCCAAAACTCAATCTCAAGCGAGCTCTTCTCAATCGCAACCTACTCAAACACATACAACTGTCTCAGATTCTTCGGATTCTGAAACCTCTGCTTCTTCACCCGACTCGACAACCTATTCTTCCACGTCATCTTCTCCTGAATGCAAACCAAAATACCAAAGAGCAAGCACTACAACAGCGGGTTTGCCAGTACTGAAAAACCACATTTCTACACATAAAGCATATGACGTTCTTGCAACCATTGCTGAACAGGGTCATGATGTGCCGGTTCCAAGTCAGGCGGGTGTTTGGAAACGAGTAATCTCTGAAGGACGGAAAATGAAAACCAAAATTTTTCAAAAACTTCAAAGCAAAGAGCCCTATTGTCTCCAGTTTGATGGTAAAAGAGTGCAAGGGGAAGTATCAAGTAGTTCTGCTGAAAATATGACAACCGAAATCAAACTCGGTATTCTTAAATGTGAGAGTGGTCCTGCCGCGGCCATTCACAAGTAACTACATCAGTTAATTGATGAATATGATGCTTGGGAAAATATTTGCATGATAATATGCGACACGACCACAGTAAATACTGGTCGTTTGCACGGGATTGTAAAGCTCATACATGATGATATCTTGAGCAAGGGCTTTCAGGAGCCACAATATATTGGCTGTCAGCACCATGTACTCGACATGAATTTTCTTATTCAAGAGCCAACGAGCAAACCAGAACTCAACTATTCCTTCAATGACAAATTCACGCAAAACTATGCCACTCTTCAGGCTGATTACCGCCTCGTTGTGACAGATGATGTTAGCACAGGCGAGAACCCTGGATGGCGAGATGATTTCAAGTTCTTTTTATGAATTATGTCAGGCATATCTTCATTACAAAACAACTTCACGTTGGCCTCGCATCAGCTGATAATATGCGACACGACCGCAGTAAATACTGGTCGTTTGCTCAGGATTGTAAAGTTCATACAGGATGATGTCTTGAGCAGGGGGGCTTTCAGAAGCCACAAAATTTTGGCTGTCAGCACCATGTACTCGACCTCTTTCTGAAACATCTTGAATTTTCTTATTCAAGAGCCAACGAGCAAACCAGAACTCAACTATTCATTCATTGACAAATTAACGCAAAACTATGCCACTTTTCAGGCTGATTACCACCTCATTGTGACAGATGATGTTAGCACAGGCGAGAACCCTGGATGGCGAGATGATTTCAAGTTCGTTTTATGAATTATGTCAGGCATATCGTCATTACAAAACAACTTCACGTTGGCCTCGCATCAGCTGGAAGAAACTACCAAATTTACACTAGGCACGATGGAACACACATGAGAAATATACTATTATAGCATTATTTCTGTTACCAGAGTGGCGCAACATCATGGCTCCTGCTTGCAACTTCATCTGCTATGAATGGGCAAATGCTTGAATCCATTTGCAACACTACAATGAAGCGTCCTTCAATGAACTGTTTACCTCACTCATCAGGGTAAAATGCAAGAACGTGCTGTGAAACTGATGGAGGAACTTCATGCGAAAGCGAGAAAATTTTAATTTTTGAATCTGAAGTTCATAGGAAAAATATGTTTTACACATTTCTTGTACATTCTGTACATATTGCTAACTGATCTGTATCTTATTTGTTAATAAAAGTTGATTAGTTATTATTATTACTCTTTTGAATTAAGCTAAAAAAAAATGTGTCCTTTTTTTTGAAAAAAATTATATATTTTTTCACTTTTTTCTTCCAAAAAAGGGGAAGGTGGGGGGAACTTTAAAAAAAAAAATAAAAAATGCAATTTTTATTCTTAAATTACACATAAAAGTTCCTCGATTGGAAGTGGTTTCATAAAAATATTTTTTTTGTTATCACCCTAGAGTACACGCTTAGATAAAGTATCAATCGCTACCAGAAAAGAGAAGACAGAGACAGATCATCACAAGAACTCGCAATGCATAACTAGTAATACAAGTAGTTATGACATCTACTTTAATGTAAAAGTAAGTATTGAGAAAGACTTCGTTTCTAAATCTGTTTGTTAAATTAATGCAATTTTTTTGTAAATTTCAAGGCTAATGGTGAAAAAATTTCGGACTAATTAGCTCGGCGTGCATCCTATTTACATTTTATACTGCCGTGCATGCGCACATCTTTACTCTTAGTCTTAGACATATATCCCGAATAGGCCGAATGTAAAGATATACGCGTTCCGTTAATTTTAAAGTGTTTCTGGGGGTATAAATACTGATTTAGTACACATTTTTTTTTAACTTTGTTATTTTCATATTATTACTTATTACTTTTTATTATTAATTATTTTAATGAAATTATTGGTATACTTGCACTGACCTATAGATATCAATTAGCGCGAAAATCCTGACCCCGGAAACGGAAAAAAAATACAGTCGCGCATGCGCACATATATTGCTGGTCCATGGAAAAAAAAATACGGAGTCCCGCTTGATGGTCCCGTAGCCACTGCGTTTTATTTATATAGATTACGCCACCGCTATGTAATCTTGCTATTCACGTTGATATATAGGTTAGAGCAGTGGCGTCACTAGGAGGTGACACCAAAATTAACAATTCTAAATTTCATAGGGTGACACCAACCATAGTGACGCCACTGAGTTAGTGACACTGTTGCATGTATTCCACACAGATTAAGGATTAAGACCATTTCATGCTTTCTGCAAAATTATGAGAAACGGACGAAACTGATCACCCAATCCATCGAAAGAGCAAAAGAAGGCAGTGAATGCTATGGATTCCCTGTATGCAAAACAACAGGAAGTAAGAAAAGACTTGTTGAGGAGTTGAGTTCTGATCATGGAAATCTAGTTATAGCATCAGGAAGGACAACCAATATTTTAAAAAAATACGGTTTAGGCTGACACACAATCAAGTGTTTGGCGTTAGTCTTCATGTTTAATAGCAGTTTTGTATATTTGGTACTTATGTTTTTATGAAATAAACACAAACGCAATTAAAGTTTGAAAACTTTTGTCAATTACAATTTTTTCATATTCATAATCATAGTCTATATAATAATATTTATCTGATAGTTAAAATTAGTTAATTTACTATCTATTTAGACTAATATTATAAACATAGTTTAGAATATAGCATAAATCACACTTGATAAGCCAATAGACAGAATAGAGCCAATCCAACAATTGAATATAAACTGATTACACAGTAGACTGAGTAGTTGTGGGTTTATCAACAATTCACTATTTATTATTTATTGAAAATTTATTCTAATATTAATAATATCGCACTGTCTCCGGATACGTCTAAGCGTACTATTTTTTTCAGGATACATCTAGCAAACTTTGATGACGTCAGCAAACAGAATGAACTCTTATGATTTAAAGTTATTTTCTTTTCGCTGGAAATTGCATAACCGAGCAGTTTTTTCTGATTATACATTCAAATTGTAGCTATGTTTCTGTGGCGCGCTGGCACAGTGGGTTAATCGCTTGGCCGTGACCCATTTTGGCTAACTATATGCGGGTTCAATTCCTCTCAGAGACATATTTTTTTTTTTCAGGACTAGGGTTAGGGTGTGGAGCAATATCTATTGATGGTCCCCGAAAAAAAATACGGGAGACATATTTTTTTTTTTTTCAGGATTTAGGGTTAGGGATAGGGTTAGGGTGTGGAGCAATATCTATTGATGGTCCCCGAAAAAAAATATATCTCCGATTATTAACAGTAAATGGCGTCATCAAAAGTCTGCAGTAAATAAGAGTTCTCATTCATTCTGTTTACTGACTTCATCAAAGTTTGCTAGACGTATCCCGAAAAAAATACATGGCTTAGACGTATCCGGGCCAGTGCGTAATAATATTTACATTAAATAAGCTCTTTTTTAAAAAGTCAACTTGATAATTTTGAAGGTTAGAGGCTAACTTCTTGTATCTATAATGCAATATCAGGGCAGTCATGGCTTACTAATGCCATGGCAGATATGCATTTAATTATTAAAAAATATTTGTGATTAAAAAAATCTCAACAATGTTCTTTTATTTTTTATCCACCATTTTCTTCTATTTTTGCCATAATTAATGTAATGTTTATTTAACCCAGGCATTAAGGTTAACCTTGTTATCAAAAACTAAAAGGTGAAATCATGGATAGCAAAGGTTTTAGCTACCCAGGGCCGTAATGTAAGAAAATAAATCTTTCATGTGCACGAATGTACTACTAATATCAATGTTCACTACCTGGATGTAAAAGAGGATACATCATTAGTAGTAATTATTAAAGTTTATAACATGTAACTTTACAGGAGAAATAGAAAACATTGATCTTTCACAGTTTGTAAGTAAAAAATGATTTATATACGACCGAATGTATTATTTAGTTTTGGCTCACATATTTTTCATCTAATTCTAATTCTTCTGACATGTGTATTTCTTTTAGCTTCCAAACTCTTCTTAGTAACTTTGAGTCTTCTGCTTCATAATTATTGGTTTTTATCACTGGTGGCGGAGCAGGGGGCAGCGCCCCAAAAACAGGGGTGGTGCCCCCTTGAATTTCAGTCTGCCCCTCCCCTAAAATTTTTAACTTTGTTTAACTTTTTTAACTTTGTAATTCATTTTTAGTTATGTGTATCATTTTCATTTTCATAATTCATTTGATTTATTTCTTAAATTTAATATTTGAAAGAAATTATAATTATTTTACATTTTACAGTAATCACATTATTGAGAGTTGTTGTGACATATTTTAAAACTAGTTGCAAGTACCCGGCTTCGCTTAGGTTTAAAATGGAGTTTTCTGTTTATTTAAGAGCGTAATTTGACGTTTAAGATTTAAAATAAGACGCTTAAAAAAATGTATTTTTGTATGCAATAGGTACATTTATCTTAAAGCAACGTGATACACAGCTTTGGCAGTTCCTCTCTCTCTCTCTCTCTCTTTCCCCCCTCCCTCCCTCTCCCTCCATCCCTATTTCCTCCCTCTATCTCCCTCCCTCCCTCTCTCTCTCTCTCCACTCTCTTAGGCATGACTGTAGCAAAAGATGGCAATTCCTATGGATGAAGGAATGGAATGTAATAATGTAGTAAGTAATGGAGATATTTGGTTCCCACGTACCCGATCATATTTATAGTAAGTTAGCTATGGGAGAGAAGCTAGAAGTAAAACCTGAAAATGGGGTAAAAAGTTTGCCAATTTTCATGTGTTTGATATCAAAATAATTAATTACATTTAAACTACTCATTAAGATGGAACGAAACCTGTTTAAGTGTACGTGTACCAAATTTCACGTTATTCGGTTGTCTGGATCTTGAGTTTTAAGGGAACAGACAGACAGACAGGCTGTAAATCGTCTTATAAGTATAGAGAAGTATTGCCATCTAACGGAATGACGGCAAATGTAATTGTATGAAGTAGCTAATAAAATACCAAACTTTTTAATTTATTCAATAAGGTTCAAGTTTTAATGTAGTTTGCTAATTTTTGTATTTTTTCTGGAATGATTTAATTAATTATATCACTGTAAGATTTTGTTTATTGCTTACACTTACAATAATTGTTTTCTGAATCACATGTTTTACAAAATAAAACTTATAGGCCTAATTAAAGCATTTGTTTTGAATGTGTTTTGGTATTTTAAAGATGTCTTGTTTTTGCATTGCTAAGGAAGTTTGACTGATCAAGTAATTAATTGGGCAGTGTTTGGGATCTTTTTACATTGAATCTAGAGGCTCATTTTTAAGAAGACATTCTAATAAATATTATGGAAACATAGACAAAAAAATCCAACCTAATGTCTCAGGGGATGGATTGGTTGAGCAGTGTAAAATGTCTGACCGAATCCTACCAATGTCTCAGAGGGGATGGAAGGTTGAGCAGTGTAAAAACGCCTGACTGAATCTTACCAATGTCAGAGGGATGGAAGGTTGAGCAGTGTAAAATGCTGACTGTCAGCCTGAGGTGAGACCAAGGATTTTTCATATTATGGTGAAAGTGTTCTAATTGTCTCATGTGGTGCTTTCAAGGCCATGGCTATGAAGGGGATGAAAGAATCACAAAAATGGTCTCATTAGTGGTTTATAGGATCTAAGAGTTAAGCCTCCTATCTTAACAGGGACTTCCTAGACCTAATTTCCTCAAATTAAAATTTAAAATTATTTTTTAGCTAATGATGCTCTACATTAATTTAAAAATAAATATCAGCTTCACATTTAGATAAGAATAGGTAAACATAGAGGATGTTTTGATGCCCATCACAATACTGTAGATATTCTAATGCTATGGTTTTAAAAGTAAATAAGTTAAAAATTATAAAACAACCCCATGAATAAAATAGTACAATACTTTAAAACAATTAGTTTCTATGGGCATTCTTTAATTAATTGAAAAATATCTCTCACTATCTTAAAAATATTTAAAATGTAAAGGTTTCCCCTGGATTATATTTTGAGTTACTAATTCTAGATACCTACTTATTTGTATCAGAAGTCAGTATTGTTTGTTTTTATTTTCCATCATTCTAAACCATTGCACATTATACATACAATTTTGAAATGACTGCTAGGTGATTTATTGGTCTGACATTTACCATAACTAAGTATCCCAAAATTGTAAATAATTTTACTGCCAAGTTGCTTGAGCGATTCTTAGCATCGTTCGCTAATATCATTGATACGTTGTAATTCAAAGAATTAACTGACCATAATTATTTGTGAGCACTCAGATTTCATTAGATAGAGCAGAGAATAGCAGCAGCAAAACCACAAATAAATAATTTAAGAAAAGAATTTAATTAACTCACAATCTTCTTTATTATGTATGATCTAAGGTAGAACACAAACATTTTATTTTAACACTAAACCAAGTTAACCATATTAGGAGGAGGGCAATGCATCCCCAACAAATTGGAGGCGTGGCAGTTAAACGCTGCAGTACCATAGATTTAATATTTTGATGACTAATTGACTAAGAAGTTTTAGAAACCTGGCCTAGAAAGCAAAAACAGTTAAAACATTATTTCTCTTAATTAACAAGCTGAACAAATCTGAAAAATATTAACCTTTTTAATGGGAATACTCCACTTGATAGCTAATAAATTTGATTAGATTAGAGGGTTTCCATCTTTGGAGGCAACCAAAAGTACAATTATAACATGTTACAATTGAATAACTTATGAGATTTTTCATTCGATACAATTAATTTTGTATTCACAATATTTTACATATATTGCCCCAACAAAAAATTTATAAAATGTCAGAAGTAAAAAAAATGTTACTATCATTATGAACCAATGCACAATCATATTATTCCATTATGGCTTCTGATAGCTAAAAGTTGGACACACCCCAGGATCTTTAAAGTTCTTTTGAACAGGTTAATTACAGCTTTATTTTTAAAACATATTATGCTAATGATTTAAAAAAAAATCAACTTACACTACAAATTGTTTTTGGGACTGCATAAATACCAGTACTTACTAAACTGACGGTAATTATGGCTCTGAGTGTCACATTTAAACATATACTGCACAAATGCACAACAGCACTTAATTCTTTCAGTTATATAACCAAAGATTTAACAGGTCATATACAATTAAAATTGCCTCAAAATATTTTATTTAAACTGGTGTATGTACAAAAGAATGTTACAGTATCATATTTCGTGTACTCATATAGTACAGACACTTAATAATTCTCAATTAAAGATTTTTTTTCCTTATAGGTTAGTTATGAAAAGCTATGATCTTTGTGAAATTCAGTTGATGCTAAATATTGCTTAACTAGAGACCATTTTGTGTTGTGAAGTGTAAATAAGTTCCCTTCTGGGCAGATAACGTGTAGAATTCATCTGTTTCTATAGCCTCGGCATATGAAAGGATTGTTTGGTTAGCACAATGCCCAGCCACCTTTATTCCCCAACTTGAGTCAGGTACCTAAAGCTGGTTGGACTTGTGGGACAACTTTGAGGAAACAAACTCCACCTGGAAAAATTCCTATGGTTCTCTCATGAGTTCGAACCCAGGACTCTCAAGTCGACAGCGACATCTACACCACTCTGCCATCCATCCCATTGTAAAGTGTAATTGCAAGATAGAAGCCGCCTTAAAAAAAAACTTCAAAAGTCCTACATGTTATACAGTTCAGTGAACTATAATGGTTAACAGGATTCTAATAATGTAAAAAAAAAGAGATTTCAAGTATTTTTCTAAAAACGTAACGAAAAGAGTAAATAAAATTCATTTTAAATTACAAATACTTTGCTTCAAATACTCTAAAAAAATTATTAATCATTCAGATATTTTTTAATTTTCTTTGAGCTATGGTACCACACTTTAGTTTTAAGTAAAACATTTAGTACAGATTCGCATGACCATTAGAGTTTTCTGTAACAAAACAAAAAAATTCAATTAAATTGGATAATGTGGCCAGAACAATACCTATTCGCCTTGTCTTTTACCGTCCATAACAAAATGTCAGCTACCTGTATCCATTTGAACATTGATTCGATCCAGAGAAAATTCCCAGCACTATAAAATCTCTCTCTCCACTATTTTAACTATTGCACCACTCTCTATTGTTAAAACTAAGACATCATTATGTACTATTTAAACTAAGGGATCACTCTCTACTGTTTCAGTGATGGCCTATGGCTTCACTCTCTTCTGTTTAAACTATGGCATCATTCTCTACAGTTTAAAGTATGACATTATCTCTACTGTTTAAACTATGTCATCAAAGTACTGATTAAACTACGGCATCATTCTCTTTTTATTATCTGATATCTCTTGATGCACTGCTCACTGTCTGGGTGACATTTTATCCTGCCACTTCATCTCCTTCATTTATCACATAATTTTCTTGTTTTTAGTATGTTAACTTAAATTTTACTTAGCTGTTTTGGTATGTGAAGTTTCAAGTGTTATACTAAAACTCAAATGTACTGCTATCAAATAGTCTCTTGTTGATTTGTATTATAAGTTTTGTAGCTTAGTTAAAAATGATGACAAGACTTGATGAAATCTTATTATACATGTACTGAAGAAAAAATTTGAAATAAAAATAAAATACATTGCATTTTTTTTTTTTTTGCAATCTTACAAAATAATGTATTGTTTTTTTTTTTTTTTTTTACAGATTTAAAATGTAATCAACCAGACTGTAATTCCATTTAATTTCCAAAGAAACTGTTTTTTTTTTGGATTTCTTAAAGATGAGTTATGAAAAGAAAGGTATTGTCCACCAGGTTACAGGGTTATCACCTGTTAAAGATGATCAGAATAAAATATCAAGTGTAAGTGAACCAACAGATGGTCAGGACAGTTTATCAAATGCACCTGGACAACTACATATGAGTGATGTGCATAATGATGTTGTGGAAACTACACCAATTTAGAATCAGGTTATGGTAGCAACATCTTGGTAGTCAAGTCAATAATATTGAAGACAACCATGAACTAGGTCTGACAGATTTCAACTTGTATGAAAATAGTTCTTTGCAGCACTTAGATGGCACCAGCATTAGGGATCAAGCTTGTCATGAAGATGAGGTAAGCAGACATTTTTGTTCTAATTATCAACATTTTGATATGAACACTGCCAATTGCTGTTTTTGTGTGTTTTTTAAATGTCAGAATGGTGGTGTTAAATTATTACTTTATATTATTTTCTGAACAGTTTACTTTATCAGTGTTATATGGTCACAATACTTTATTAGTATTTGATGGTCAATGTATGAAAATCTTAGTTGGGCAAATTTTTCACAAAGATTTAATATTATTTGTAAGTAAAGTTAAATCCTTTTACAAATATTTTTCAGCTCCTCAGTGACTCAGATGATGACCAACAGATTGACAAGTAAGTATGTTAGGAGAGTCAATTGATTTGTTAAAAGTAATGTAGAAAGTTTAACTGGAAATTTTAACTTTTAAGTCTTAAAGCTAAGCTTACTTTCAAGAAAAACAAAATAATTTAAAAGTTTGAACAATAAATGACAGTAACATTACAACTCTCATAATCAGGACAGAGAAGATTGTTTTGATAAATTACATTAACAGTACAAATTCCATAATCAGGACGGAAGGTTGCTCGATTCAAAATTTACATGATTGGGAGACATGGAAAAAATTTACATGTTACAAAAATTTATAAGAAAATCATTTTTTTATTTCGAAAAGGAATTGTCATAAAAGTTGCTGTAATGATTTTAAAAACAAACATAGAAAAACTAATACAGTTTATATCAATATTGTGCTGTGTTTCTGAAGTATTATTCTGTTTTTAAAACACTAACAACCGGTTAAAGTCAGAAGTTCACTGAACTTTTTTATTTTCTTGTTAGAAAATGTATCTTTTACACACTTTAAATTGGTCTGAATATTTGTTAAATTGTTCACTGTCTGACAGTAACTCAAATGTATTTTCAAAAGATAATATTTAAATGTATGAACAAGCTAGTTTTAAATTATTTAATGACTGTTACTGTTGTGCTTACTAAAAAAAATCAAAACGTGAAAAATTGATTTTTGTGGACATTGTCTTTAAGCTGCTCTTAAATCATCATGTTCATTCAGAATGTGCTCAATAGATTTTGTTGTTAGAATATGCAAAGTATTTTTTTGACATTTAGGCCATTGGCTAAATAGACAATGGCCTAAATAGTCAATGGCAAACATTTAAGAAAAACTTGCTATGTTTCAGAATTACAGTTAGTTACAACGGGACTGACAGTAGATCAAACAATGATTTGGCAGCTTCAATTCAAAATTTTAACCCACCACCTGGTGCGGCAGCTTTCATTCATAAAAATATCTCAAACCTAAATAAGGCAGCAAATAGACATTTACAAAAGATAAGGCAGCTCTCCTGGCAATGAAGGTGACAGCCAGAATGATATCTCACAAAAATGATTTGGCAGCTTCAAGCACAACAAATGGTATCCCAAAATCTTATGAGGGGAAGAATGTTGAGGGAAAGATGCTTTCCTTGACACAGTTGTAGAAAATGGTTTTTTCATAATGCTGCACGATGCTAATGGAGAAAACTCAATGTCGCTGAAAGATCTTCTCTATGTTATATATGGAGATAGTATCCATCCTACTGATGATACTTTCTTCAATACCACAGATGGTTCATTCTTCTCACTTCGATACAGTTAGTTCTTCGAAGTTAATGGCAGCACATGCTCTTCTAGTGTGGGTGATCTTCACTCTGACCAGATACAGGAAGTAACAGTAAGGATTTTTTCCATTGTCAACAAAAGTCATCAATAATTACAGTGTTAAAAATTAACTTTTAGGATTAAACTTTAAAATCGTATTTTTTATTTATCATATTCTTGTTTCATTTATTTAATGAATCAAATTCTAATATTTCAATAATTAAAACACAGATAATGCACTTCTACTCCTAAGTGAAAAAAGTAGCCTGTTATTTAATTTCAAGAATTCTTTCAATAATCATAGTAGTTCATTGTGATATCTGACAAATGCCACACATATAAAGTTATTGGAAAAGTAAATTCACTGTGAAGTAGCTAATCTGAACATGAGTAAATGCTTTTTTATTTTTTTTAACATGAAATTTTTCCAGTCATTGAGCACTCAACAACTTACCTATAATTTTAATCAAAGTGGCTGGAACTTTCTCCCTTGGTGCCTGGAGCTTCACATAATGTATTAGTACTCTACTACGTTCCATTATGTGAATTTCCATTTGCACAACTAGAAGTTTTTTGTGATGAAAAGAATATGGAAGTATTTCTATACTTCATGGGTGATGCAACCACCTCGTCTTCCTCATTGTCACTCATGTTTCACACTTATTTATTGAGTACTATTCAAAATTTTCCTATTGAGCTTCAGTATGTATCTGTTCATTAGGATTTTGAAATTTCTTTAATTTTTTTTAGCTGTAAGAGAAAATATGAAAAAAATGCCATAAAAAACAAAACAGTGATTTCCTTGAGATTATAATAAAAATCTAAATGTTTTTACATTGAGGTTGTTATTTCGTAACAGAATATTTGATGTACACTTTTTAGTTTAGTGCATTTTAATCTCATTAAGTGTTTGCTGATTTTCTTAGTGGATAAAAAAAATATGTTTTATTTCTGTGCAGTTTCTTGACTGGAATGCGATGTAGATTATGTTATCATAATTGACAATTCTTAAAAATGGAACAAAGAATCCCCTATTACTACCAAATATATATCTGATAATTTAAAGTCTTAAAATTACTAGCAGCATTACACTATTTAATAAGCTAAACTTGAACTAAAAAGAAAATAAAAAAAGAAAAACAAACTATGACAGAAAAAACTGTTTTTTTTAAGGTTTCTCCTCAAACTAATCCATCACAACAAAATGTAGTTCTCTAGATTGATTAAAAAGTTTGATGTTAGTATAAAAACTAAAGAAATGATATAATTTTATTAGGTCTATATATTTACATTTTTTTTTTCAACCTGCAAAAGCACTGTGTTGGCTATCAATACAATAAGAATATGTATGAGAAGCTGTTGCAGATATTTAGCTAGTAAAGTGCTATTAAATATATATATTTATACAATTTAAACATCTCTTTCAAAAAATATTTTTTCATGATTCTCTGATTATAACAGCCAGTTCAAGTGACTCGTGAAATTTTACAAGAAACTGATTTACAGTCTGATCTAGATGTGCATAGAAATTGTGACCATCCAGCTGACTACAGACGAAATGTACTTCCATTTCTACATTTAGTGGTGGATATTGATTTAAGGAGGATGCATCAGTTTGCGAAGAAGAGGTAAAGTAAAAAGTAAAGTGTCCTTGTGAAGCCTATACAGACTTTCGGATCAGATGAAGTAGAGTTCATCTGTTTCTGTGTGTGTGTGATGTCCCTATAAGGATGAGATGAAATCTCTTAGATCCTATAAACCACTAATGGGATGGTTTTTATGGTGCCCTTTTTTCATCCCCACCAGAGCCGATAGTGCAATGGCCATGGAGGCACCACAGGAGATATATCGAGGGGACTTTAGCAATGACCTGAAAAATCTGTTGGTCCTCACCAGAGATTGAATCAGGGACTCTCAGGTCGACAGTCGAGCACTTTACCACAAGACTATCCAATCCGCCATCTGTTTCACATAGCCATGTCTATTTTTGGGTTTGTGGCTAGTACAATGTCCAGCTACATTTACATTCCCAACAAATGTCGGGTACCCATTTGTACGCTGGGTGTACTTAGGGACATCGATTGGGCCGATGGAAAGTCCCAGCACTCACAAGGGCTCAAACTCTGGACCTTCGGTTAGCAGTTCCAGTGCTCTACCATTTTATTTTTCCTCTTTTGAAAGATTAAAAATAATAAGATATTAACTAAGGCTTTCGGAGGAGGGGGTTAGTCCTGGTTAAATTACATGCAGATATGTTCTGACACTAAATACATGCAGATATGTTCTGACATAAATACATGCAGATATGTTCTGACACTAAATACATGCAGATATGTTCTGACACTAAATACATGCAGATATGTTCTGACACTAAATACATGCAGATATGTTCTGACACTAAATACATGCAGATATGTTCTGACACTAAATACATGCAGATATGTTCTGACACTAAATACATGCAGATATGTTCTGACACTAAATACATGCAGATATGTTCTGACACTAAATACATGCAGATATGTTCTGACACTAAATACATGCAGATACTGACACTAAATACATGCAGATATGTTCTGACACTAAATACATGCAGATATGTTCTGACACTAAATACATGCAGATATGTTCTGACACTAAATACATGCAGATATGTTCTGACACTAAATACATGCAGATATTTTCAGAAGCACTATCAGGGCCCTAAGGAGATATCTGGCAGGGCCCTTATAGAAAAGATGTACACTGATATGTAGTTATCTTAGTTAACTTTCACATGCACTATCTTCAATAAATTCAAAATAATTGAGACATCTATACTCCAATGAAGATATTTCATAGATAAATTAAAATCAATGGGCACTATTTTTTATGACATCTAAAGCTATTTTAAAACTTGAAGAGTCTTTGATTCTTATTTAAAAATGTTCTTATTTCTTTAAGCTGGAGAATTTTTATAAAATTGGCTAAAAATATTTTTTTAAATGATATTGATGTAGAATAACCCAACATATAGTATACATACTGAAACATACACACACAGAAATTGATGAGAAATTGATGAGGCCCTCTATGTATGTATATGATGTTTACTTTTTGATAACAATTTTTTATCCAGTTGGCAGAAATTGTTTGACATAGAGTGGCTGTACAGAACTAGATAGGATGATTGACAGCTTGAGTAGATAGGCTAGTTGACAGTTGCAGTGTGAGTAGAAAGCCTGATGGATTGTTTGAGTAGATATGGTAATTGACAGTTGTGAGTAGATAGGCTTATTGACCGTTGTGAGTAGATAGGATGATTGCCAGTTGTGAGTAGATAGGATGATTGACAGTTGTGAGTATAAAGGCTTTATGACAGTTTGAGTTGATAGATTGATTGACAGTTTGAGTAGATAGGATGATTGACAGTTGTAAGTAGACATGATGATTGACAGTTGTAAGTAGATAGGATGATTGACAAATGTAAGTAGATAGGATGATTGACAATTTGAGTTGATAGGCCGATTGATATTTTGCGTTGTTAGGCTATTGACAGTTCTGAGTAGATAGGATGATTGACAGTTGTGAGTAGACATGATGATTGACAGTTTGAAAAGATAGGCTGATTGACAGTTGTGGCGAGTAAGGATGATTGACAGTTTGACTAGATAGGCTAATTAACAGTTGTGAGTAGAAAGGATGATTGTCAGTTTGATTAGATAGGATGACAGACAGTTTGAATTGATAGGCCTATTGACAGTTGTGAGTAGATAGGATGATTGACAGTTGTGAGTAGACATGATGATTGACAGTTTGAAAAGATAGGCTGATTGACAGTTGTGAGTAGTAAGGATGATTGACAGTTATGAGTAGATAGGATGATTGACATTTCCGAGTAGATAGGCTAATTGACAGTTGTGAGTAGAATGGATGAATGACAGTTTGAGTAGATAGGATGATTGACAGTTTGAGTTAATAGGCGTATTGACAGTTGTGAGTAGATAGGATGATTGATAATTTGAGTAGATAGGCTAATTGACTGTTGTGAGTTGATAGGATGATTGACAGTTTGAGTAGATAGGATGATTGTTAGTTTGAGTAGATAGGCTAATTGATAGTTGTGAGTAGATAGGATGATTAATAGTTGTGAGTAGATAGTATGATTGACAATTTTGAGTGGATAGGCTGATTGACAGTTGTGAGTAGATAGGATGATTGACAGTTGTGAGTAGATAGGCTTTCTGACAGTTTGAGTTGATAGGATAATTGACAGTTGTGAGTAGAAAGTATGATTGACAGTTGTAAGTAGATAGGATGATTGACAGATGTGAGAAGATAGGCTTTCTGACAGTTTGAGTTGATAGGCTTATTGACAATTTGAGTTGATAGGATGATTGACAGTTGTAAGTAGATAGGCTTATTGACAGTTGTGAGTAGAAAGAATGATTGACAGTTGTGAGTAGATAGGATGATTGACAGTTGTGAGTAGATAGGCTGATTGAAAGTTGTCAGTAGATAGGCTGATTGATAGTTTGAGTAGATAGGCTAATTGACAGTTGTGAGTAGATAGGATGATTGACAGTTTAAGTAGATATGCTAATTGACAGATTGAGTAGATAGGCTAGTTGACTTTTTGTGAGTAGAAAGACTGATTGATTTTTTGAGTAGATATGCTAATTGACAGTTGTGAGTAGATAGGCTTATTGACAATTGTGAGTAGATAGGATGATTGACAGTTTAAGTAGATAGGATGATTGATAGTTTGAGTAGATAGGCTAATTGACAGTTGTGAGAAGAAAGGATGATTGACAGTTTGAGTTGATAGGCTGATTGAAAGTTGTGAGCAGATAGGCTGATTGATAATTTGAGTAGATAGGCTAATTGACTTTTGTGAGTAGATAGTATGATTGACAATTGTGAGTAGGTAGGCTTATTGACACTTGTGAGTAGATAGGATGATTGACAGTTGTGAGTAGATAGTTTAATTGATTGTTTGAGTAGATAGGATAATTGACAATTGTGAGTAGAAAGGATGATTGACAGTTTTAAGTAGATAGGATTATTGACAGTTTGATTAGATAGGATGATTGACAGTTTGAGTAGATAGGCTGATTGACAGTTGTGAGTTGATTGGATTATTGACAGTTTGATTAGATAGGATGATTGACAGTTTGAGTAGATAGGCTGATTGACAGTTGTGAGTTGATTGGATGATTGACAGTTTGAGTTGATAGGATGATTGACAGTTTGAGTAGATAGGCTAATTGACAGTTGTGAGTAGATAGGTTGATTGATAATTTGAGTAGATAGGCTATTTGACAGTTGTGAGTAGATAGGCTAATTGACAGTTGTGAGTAGATAGGCTAATTGACAGTTGTGAGCAGATAGGCTACTTGACAGTTGTGAGTAGATAGGCTAATTGACAGTTGAGAGTAGATAGGATGAGAGACAGTTTGAGTTGATAGGCTTATTGAAAGTTGTGAGTAGATAGGCTGATTGTTAGTTTCAGTAGATAGGCTAATTGACAGTTGTGAGTAGAAAGGATGATTGACAGTTTGAGTAGATAGGCTGATTGAAAGTTGTGAGCAGATAGGCTGATTGATAGTTTGAATAGATAGGCTAATTGACTATTGTGAGTAGATAGTATGATTGACAATTGTGAGTAGATAGGCTTATTGACAGTTGTGAGTAGATAGGATGAATGAAAGTTGTGAGTAGATAGCCTGATTGATTGTTTGAGTAGATAGGATAATTGACAGTTGTGAGTAGAAAGTGTGATTGACAGTTGTGAGTAGATAGGCTTTCTGACAGTTTGAGTTGATAGGCTGATTGACAGTTTGATTTTTATAGGATGATTGACAGTTGTGAGTAGATAGGCTTATTGACAGTTTTGAGTAGAAAGGATGATTGACAGTTGTGAGTTCATAGGATGATTGACAATCGTGAGTAGATAGGCTGATTGACAGTTGTGAGTAGTAAGGATGATTGACAGTTATGAGTAGATAGGATGATTGACATTTCTTAGTAGATAGGCTAATTGACAGTTGTGAGTAGAAAGGATGAAAGACAGTTTGAGTAGATAGGATGATTGACAGTTTGAGTTGATAGGCCTATTGACAGTTGTGAGTAGATAGGATGATTGATAATTTGAGTAGATAGGCTAATTGACTGTTGTGAGTTGATAGGATGATTGACAGTTTGAGTAGATAGGATGATTGACAGTTTGAGTAGATAGGATGCTTGATAGTTTGCGTAGATAGGATGATTGACAGTTTGAGTGTATAGGATGATTGAAATATTGAGTAGATAGGCTAAATGACTGTTTTGAGTAGATAGGATGATTGATCATTGTGAGTAGATAGGATGACTGACAGTTTGAGTAGATAGGCTAATTGACAGTTGTGAGTAGATAGGATTATTGATAATTTGAGTAGATAGGCTATTTGACAGTTGTGAGTAGATAGGCTAATTGACAGTTGTGAGCAGATAGGCTACTTGACAGTTGTGAGTAGATAGGCTAATTGACAGTTGAGAGTGGATAGGATGAGAGACAGTTTGAGTTGATAGGCTTATTGAAAGTTGTGAGTAGATAGGCTGATTGTTAGTTTCAGTAGATAGGCTAATTGACAGTTGTGAGTAGAAAGGATGATTGACAGTTTGAGTAGATAGGCTGATTGAAAGTTGTGAGCAGATAGGCTGATTGATAGTTTGAATAGATAGGCTAATTGACTATTGTGAGTAGATAGTATGATTGACAATTGTGAGTAGATAGGCTTATTGACAGTTGTGAGTAGATAGGATGAATGACAGTTGTGAGTAGATAGCCTGATTGATTGTTTGAGTAGATAGGATAATTGACAGTTGTGAGTAGAAAGTTTGATTGACAGTTGTGAGTAGATAGGCTTTCTGACAGTTTGAGTTGATAGGCTGATTGACAGTTTGAGTTTATAGGATGATTGACAGTTGTGAGTAGATAGGCTTATTGACAGTTGTGAGTAGAAAGGATGATTGACAGTTGTGAGTTCATAGGATGATTGACAATCGTGAGTAGATAGGCTGATTGACAGTTGTGAGTAGTAAGGATGATTGACAGTTATGAGTAGATAGGATGATTGACATTTCTTAGTAGATAGGCTAATTGACAGTTGTGAGTAGAAAGGATGAAAGACAGTTTGAGTAGATAGGATGATTGACAGTTTGAGTTGATAGGCCTATTGACAGTTGTGAGTAGATAGGATGATTGATAATTTGAGTAGATAGGCTAATTGACTGTTGTGAGTTGATAGGATGATTGACAGTTTGAGTAGATAGGATGATTGACAGTTTGAGTAGATAGGATGCTTGACAGTTTGCGTAGATAGGATGATTGACAGTTTGAGTGTATAGGATGATTGAAATATTGAGTAGATAGGCTAAATGACTGTTTTGAGTAGATAGGATGATTGATCATTGTGAGTAGATAGGATGACTGACAGTTTGAGTAGATAGGCTAATTGACAGTTGTGAGTAGATAGGATGATTGACAGTTGTGAGTAGACATGATGATTGACAGTTTGAAAAGATAGGCTGATTGACAGTTGTGAGTAGTAAGGATGATTGACAGTTATGAGTAGATAGGATGATTGACATTTCCGAGTAGATAGGCTAATTGACAGTTGTGAGTAGAATGGATGAATGACAGTTTGAGTAGATAGGATGATTGACAGTTTGAGTTAATAGGCGTATTGACAGTTGTGAGTAGATAGGATGATTGATAATTTGAGTAGATAGGCTAATTGACTGTTGTGAGTTGATAGGATGATTGACAGTTTGAGTAGATAGGATGATTGTTAGTTTGAGTAGATAGGCTAATTGATAGTTGTGAGTAGATAGGATGATTAATAGTTGTGAGTAGATAGTATGATTGACAATTTTGAGTGGATAGGCTGATTGACAGTTGTGAGTAGATAGGATGATTGACAGTTTTGAGTAGATAGGCTTTCTGACAGTTTGAGTTGATAGGATAATTGACAGTTGTGAGTAGAAAGTATGATTGACAGTTGTAAGTAGATAGGATGATTGACAGATGTGAGAAGATAGGCTTTCTGACAGTTTGAGTTGATAGGCTTATTGACAATTTGAGTTGATAGGATGATTGACAGTTGTAAGTAGATAGGCTTATTGACAGTTGTGAGTAGAAAGAATGATTGACAGTTGTGAGTAGATAGGATGATTGACAGTTGTGAGTAGATAGGCTGATTGAAAGTTGTCAGTAGATAGGCTGATTGATAGTTTGAGTAGATAGGCTAATTGACAGTTGTGAGTAGATAGGATGATTGACAGTTTAAGTAGATATGCTAATTGACAGATTGAGTAGATAGGCTAGTTGACTTTTGTGAGTAGAAAGACTGATTGATTTTTTGAGTAGATATGCTAATTGACAGTTGTGAGTAGATAGGCTTATTGACAATTGTGAGTAGATAGGATGATTGACAGTTTAAGTAGATAGGATGATTGATAGTTTGAGTAGATAGGCTAATTGACAGTTGTGAGAAGAAAGGATGATTGACAGTTTGAGTTGATAGGCTGATTGAAAGTTGTGAGCAGATAGGCTGATTGATAATTTGAGTAGATAGGCTAATTGACTTTTGTGAGTAGATAGTATGATTGACAATTGTGAGTAGGTAGGCTTATTGACACTTGTGAGTAGATAGGATGATTGACAGTTGTGAGTAGATAGTTTAATTGATTGTTTGAGTAGATAGGATAATTGACAATTGTGAGTAGAAAGGATGATTGACAGTTTTAAGTAGATAGGATTATTGACAGTTTGATTAGATAGGATGATTGACAGTTTGAGTAGATAGGCTGATCGACAGTTGTGAGTTGATTGGATTATTGACAGTTTGATGAGATAGGATGATTGACAGTTTGAGTAGATAGGCTGATTGACAGTTGTGATTTGATTGGATGATTGACAGTTTGAGTTGATAGGATGATTGACAGTTTGAGTAGATAGGCTAATTGACAGTTGTGAGTAGATAGGTTGATTGATAATTTGAGTAGATAGGCTATTTGACAGTTGTGAGTAGATAGGCTAATTGACAGTTGTGAGTAGATAGGCTAATTGACAGTTGTGAGCAGATAGGCTAGTTGACAGTTGTGAGTAGATAGGCTAATTGACAGTTGAGAGTAGATAGGATGAGAGACAGTTTGAGTTGATAGGCTTATTGAAAGTTGTGAGTAGATAGGCTGATTGTTAGTTTCAGTAGATAGGCTAATTGACAGTTGTGAGTAGAAAGGATGATTGACAGTTTGAGTAGATAGGCTGATTGAAAGTTGTGAGCAGATAGGCTGATTGATAGTTTGAATAGATAGGCTAATTGACTATTGTGAGTAGATAGTATGATTGACAATTGAGAGTAGATAGGCTTATTGACAGTTGTGAGTAGATAGGATGAATGAAAGTTGTGAGTAGATAGCCTGATTGATTGTTTGAGTAGATAGGATAATTGACAGTAGTGAGTAGAAAGTGTGATTGACAGTTGTGAGTAGATAGGCTTTCTGACAGTTTGAGTTGATAGGCTGATTGACAGTTTGATTTTTATAGGATGATTGACAGTTGTGAGTAGATAGGCTTATTGACAGTTGTGAGTAGAAAGGATGATTGACAGTTGTGAGTTGATAGGATGATTGACAGTTGTGAGTAGATAGGCTGATTGACAGTTGTGATTAGTAAGGATGATTGTCAGTTATGAGTAGATAGGATGATTGACATTTCCGAGTAGATAGGCTAATTGACAGTTGTGAGTAGAAAGGATGAAAGACAGTTTGAGTAGATAGGATGATTGACAGTTTGAGTTGATAGGCCTATTGACAGTTGTGAGTAGATAGGATGATTGATAATTTGAGTAGATAGGCTAATTGACTGTTGTGAGTTGATAGGATGATTGACAGTTTGAGTAGATAGGATGATTGACAGTTTGAGTAGATAGGATGCTTGACAGTTTGCGTAGATAGGATGATTGACAGTTTGAGTGTATAGGATGATTGAAATATTGAGTAGATAGGCTAAATGACTGTTTTGAGTAGATAGGATGATTGATCATTGTGAGTAGATAGGATGACTGACAGTTTGAGTAGATAGGCTAATTGACAGTTGTGAGTAGATAGGATTATTGATAATTTGAGTAGATAGGCTATTTGACAGTTGTGAGTAGATAGGCTAATTGACAGTTGTGAGCAGATAGGCTACTTGACAGTTGTGAGTAGATAGGCTAATTGACAGTTGAGAGTGGATAGGATGAGAGACAGTTTGAGTTGATAGGCTTATTGAAAGTTGTGAGTAGATAGGCTGATTGTTAGTTTCAGTAGATAGGCTAATTGACAGTTGTGAGTAGAAAGGATGATTGACAGTTTGAGTAGATAGGCTGATTGAAAGTTGTGAGCAGATAGGCTGATTGATAGTTTGAATAGATAGGCTAATTGACTATTGTGAGTAGATAGTATGATTGACAATTGTGAGTAGATAGGCTTATTGACAGTTGTGAGTAGATAGGATGAATGACAGTTGTGAGTAGATAGCCTGATTTATTGTTTGAGTAGATAGGATAATTGACAGTTGTGAGTAGAAAGTGTGATTGACAGTTGTGAGTAGATAGGCTTTCTGACAGTTTGAGTTGATAGGCTGATTGACAGTTTGAGTTTATAGGATGATTGACAGTTGTGAGTAGATAGGCTTATTGACAGTTGTAAGTAGAAAGGATGATTGACAGTTGTGAGTTCATAGGATGATTGACAATCGTGAGTAGATAGGCTGATTGACAGTTGTGAGTAGTAAGGATGATTGACAGTTATGAGTAGATAGGATGATTGACATTTCTTAGTAGATAGGCTAATTGACAGTTGTGAGTAGAAAGGATGAAAGACAGTTTGAGTAGATAGGATGATTGACAGTTTGAGTTGATAGGCCTATTGACAGTTGTGAGTAGATAGGATGATTGATAATTTGAGTAGATAGGCTAATTGACTGTTGTGAGTTGATAGGATGATTGACAGTTTGAGTAGATAGGATGATTGACAGTTTGAGTAGATAGGATGCTTGACAGTTTGCGTAGATAGGATGATTGACAGTTTGAGTGTATAGGATGATTGAAATATTGAGTAGATAGGCTAAATGACTGTTTTGAGTAGAGAGGATGATTGATCATTGTGAGTAGATAGGATGACTGACAGTTTGAGTAGATAGGCTAATTGACAGTTGTGAGTAGATAGGATTATTGATAATTTGAGTAGATAGGCTATTTGACAGTTGTGAGTAGATAGGCTAATTGACAGTTGTGAGCAGATAGGCTACTTGACAGTTGTGAGTAGATAGGCTAATTGACAGTTGAGAGTGGATAGGATGAGAGACAGTTTGAGTTGATAGGCTTATTGAAAGTTGTGAGTAGATAGGCTGATTGTTAGTTTCAGTAGATAGGCTAATTGACAGTTGTGAGTAGAAAGGATGATTGACAGTTTGAGTAGATAGGCTGATTGAAAGTTGTGAGCAGATAGGCTGATTGATAGTTTGAATAGATAGGCTAATTGACTATTGTGAGTAGATAGTATGATTGACAATTGTGAGTAGATAGGCTTATTGACAGTTGTGAGTAGATAGGATGAATGACAGTTGTGAGTAGATAGCCTGATTTATTGTTTGAGTAGATAGGATAATTGACAGTTGTGAGTAGAAAGTGTGATTGACAGTTGTGAGTAGATAGGCTTTCTGACAGTTTGAGTTGATAGGCTGATTGACAGTTTGAGTTTATAGGATGATTGACAGTTGTGAGTAGATAGGCTTATTGACAGTTGTAAGTAGAAAGGATGATTGACAGTTGTGAGTTCATAGGATGATTGACAATCGTGAGTAGATAGGCTGATTGACAGTTGTGAGTAGTAAGGATGATTGACAGTTATGAGTAGATAGGATGATTGACATTTCTTAGTAGATAGGCTAATTGACAGTTGTGAGTAGAAAGGATGAAAGACAGTTTGAGTAGATAGGATGATTGACAGTTTGAGTTGATAGGCCTATTGACAGTTGTGAGTAGATAGGATGATTGATAATTTGAGTAGATAGGCTAATTGACTGTTGTGAGTTGATAGGATGATTGACAGTTTGAGTAGATAGGATGCTTGACAGTTTGCGTAGATAGGATGATTGACAGTTTCAGTGTATAGGATGATTGAAATATTGAGTAGATAGGCTAAATGACTGTTTTGAGTAGATAGGATGATTGATCATTGTGAGTAGATAGGATGACTGACAGTTTGAGTAGATAGGCTAATTGACAGTTGTGAGTAGATAGGATTATTGATAATTTGAGTAGATAGGCTATTTGACAGTTGTGAGTAGATAGGCTAATTGACAGTTGTGAGTAGATAGGATGATTGACAGTTTGAGTAGATAAGCTATTTGACAGTTGTGAGTAGATAGGTTAATTGACAGTTGTGAGTAGATAGGCTAATTGAAAGTTGTGAGTAGAAAGAATGATTGACAGTTGTGAGTTGATAGGATGATTGACAGTTTGAGTAGATTGGCTGATTTAAAGTTGTGAGTAGATAGGCTGATTGTTAGTTTGAGTAGATAAGCTAATTGATAGTTGTGAGTAGATAGGGTGATTAACAGTTGTGAGTAGATAGTATGATTGACAATTTTGAGTGGATAGGCAGATTGACAGTTGTGAGTAGATAGGATGATTGAAAGTTTTGTGTAGATAGGCTTTCTGACAGTTTGAGTTGATAGGATAATTGACAGTTGTGAGTAGAAAGTATGATTGACAGATGTAACTAGATAGGATGATTGACAGTTGTGAGTAGATAGGCTTATTGACAGTTGTGAGTAGAAAGAATGATTGACAGTTGTGAGTAGATAGGATGATTGACAGTTTTGAGTAGATAGGCTGAATGACAGTTGTGAGTAGATAGGCTGATTGATAGTTTGAGTAGATAGGCTAATTGACAGTTGTGAGTAGATAGGATGATTGACAGCTTGAGTAGATAGGCTAGTTGACAGTTGTGAGTAGAAAGCCTGATGGATTGTTTGAGTAGATATGGTAATTGACAGTTGTGAGTAGATAGGCTTATTGACCGTTGTGAGTAGATAGGATGATTGCCAGTTGTGAGTATAAAGGCTTTATGACAGTTTGAGTTGATAGATTGATTGACAGTTTGAGTAGATAGGATGATTGACAGTTGTAAGTAGACATGATGATTGACAGTTGTAAGTAGATAGGATGATTGACAAATGTAAGTAGATAGGATGATTGACAATTTGAGTTGATAGGCCGATTGATATTTTGCGTTGTTAGGCTATTGACAGTTCTGAGTAGATAGGATGATTGACAGTTGTGAGTAGACATGATGATTGACAGTTTGAAAAGATAGGCTGATTGACAGTTGTGGCGAGTAAGGATGATTGACAGTTTGACTAGATAGGCTAATTAACAGTTGTGAGTAGAAAGGATGATTGTCAGTTTGATTAGATAGGATGACAGACAGTTTGAGTTGATAGGCCTATTGACAGTTGTGAGTAGATAGGATGATTGACAGTTGTGAGTAGACATGATGATTGACAGTTTGAAAAGATAGGCTGATTGACAGTTGTGAGTAGTAAGGATGATTGACAGTTATGAGTAGATAGGATGATTGACATTTCCGAGTAGATAGGCTAATTGACAGTTGTGAGTAGAATGGATGAATGACAGTTTGAGTAGATAGGATGATTGACAGTTTGAGTTAATAGGCGTATTGACAGTTGTGAGTAGATAGGATGATTGATAATTTGAGTAGATAGGCTAATTGACTGTTGTGAGTTGATAGGATGATTGACAGTTTGAGTAGATAGGATGATTGTTAGTTTGAGTAGATAGGCTAATTGATAGTTGTGAGTAGATAGGATGATTAATAGTTGTGAGTAGATAGTATGATTGACAATTTTGAGTGGATAGGCTGATTGACAGTTGTGAGTAGATAGGATGATTGACAGTTGTGAGTAGATAGGCTTTCTGACAGTTTGAGTTGATAGGATAATTGACAGTTGTGAGTAGAAAGTATGATTGACAGTTGTAAGTAGATAGGATGATTGACAGATGTGAGAAGATAGGCTTTCTGACAGTTTGAGTTGATAGGCTTATTGACAATTTGAGTTGATAGGATGATTGACAGTTGTAAGTAGATAGGCTTATTGACAGTTGTGAGTAGAAAGAATGATTGACAGTTGTGAGTAGATAGGATGATTGACAGTTGTGAGTAGATAGGCTGATTGAAAGTTGTCAGTAGATAGGCTGATTGATAGTTTGAGTAGATAGGCTAATTGACAGTTGTGAGTAGATAGGATGATTGACAGTTTAAGTAGATATGCTAATTGACAGATTGAGTAGATAGGCTAGTTGACTTTTGTGAGTAGAAAGACTGATTGATTTTTTGAGTAGATATGCTAATTGACAGTTGTGAGTAGATAGGCTTATTGACAATTGTGAGTAGATAGGATGATTGACAGTTTAAGTAGATAGGATGATTGATAGTTTGAGTAGATAGGCTAATTGACAGTTGTGAGAAGAAAGGATGATTGACAGTTTGAGTTGATAGGCTAATTGAAAGTTGTGAGCAGATAGGCTGATTGATAATTTGAGTAGATAGGCTAATTGACTTTTGTGAGTAGATAGTATGATTGACAATTGTGAGTAGGTAGGCTTATTGACACTTGTGAGTAGATAGGATGATTGACAGTTGTGAGTAGATAGTTTGATTGATTGTTTGAGTAGATAGGATAATTGACAGTTGTGAGTAGATAGGATGATTTATAATTTGAGTAGATTGGCTATTTGACAGTTGTGATTAGATAGGCTAATTAACAGTTGTGAGTAGAAAGGATGATTGACAGTTTGAGTAGATAGGATGATTGATAGTTTGAGTAGATAGGCTAATTGACAGTTGTGAGTAGATAGGATGATTGACAGTTTGAGTTGATAGGCTTATTGAAAGTTGTGAGTAGATAGGCTGATTGTTAGTTTGAGTAGATAGGCTAATTGACGGTTTTGAGTAGATAGTATGATTGACAATTGTGAGTAGATAGGCTTATTGATAGTTGTGAGTAGATAGGATGATTGACAGTTGTGAGTAGATAGCCTGATTGATTGTTTGAGTAGATAGGAAAATTGACAGTTGTGAGTAGAAAGTATGATTGACAGTTGTGAGTAGATAGGATGATTGACAGTTGTGAGTAGATAGGCTTTCTGACAGTTTAAGTTGATTGGCTGATAGAAAGTTTGAGTTGATAGGATGATTGACAGTTGTGATTAGATAGGATGATTGACTATTGTGAGTAGATAGGCTGATTGACAGTTGTGAGTAGATAGGCTGATTGATTGTTCGAGTAGATAGGATGATTGATAGTTTGAGTAGATAGGATGATTGATAGTTTGAGTAGATAGGATGATTGACAGTTGTGAGTAGATAGGCTATTTGACAGTTGTGAGTAGATTGGCTAATTGACAGTTGTGAGTAGAAAGGATGATTGACAGTTTTAGTAGATAGGATGATTGACAGTTGTGAGTAGATATGATGATTGATAATTTGAGTAGATTGGCTATTTGACAGTTGTGATTAGAAAGGATGATTGTCAGTTTGAGTAGATAGGATGACTGACAGTTTAGGTTGATAGGCCTATTGACAGTTGTAAGTAGATAGGATGATTGACAGTTGTGAGTAGACATGATGATTGACAGTTTGAAAAGATAGGCTGATTGACAGTTGTAAGTAGTTAGGATGATTGACAGTTATGAGTATATAGGATGATTGACATTTCCGACTAAATAGGCTAATTGACAGTTGTGAGTAGAAAGGAAGAATGACAGTTTGAGTAGATAGGATGATTGACAGTTTGAGTTGCTAGGCCTATTGACAGTTGTGAGTAGATAGGATGATTGATAATTTGAGTAGATAGGCTAATTGACTGCTGTGAGTTGATAGGATGATTGACAGTTTGAGTAGATAGGATGATTGACAGTTTGAGTAGATAGGCTGATTGACAGTTATGAGTAGATAGGCTGATTGACAGTTGTGAGTAGATAGGCTAATTGACAATTGTGAGTAGTAAGGATGATTGACAGTTTGCGTAGATAGGATGATTGACAGTTTGAGTATATAGGATGATTGAAATATTGAGTAGACAGGCTAAATGACTGTTTTGAGTAGATAGGATGATTGACAATTGTGAGTAGATAGGATAATTGACAGTTGTGAGTAGATAGGATGATTGACAGTTTGAGTAGATAGAATGATTGATAGTTGTGAGCAGATAGGCTGATTGATAATTTGAGTAGATAGGCTAATTGACTTTTGTGAGTAGATAGTATGATTGACAATTGTGAGTAGGTAGTTTTATTGACACTTGTGAGTAGATAGGATGATTGACAGTTTGAGTAGATAGGCTAATTGACAATTGTGAGTAGAAAGGATGATTGACAGTTTTAAGTAGATAGGATTATTGACAGTTTGATTAGATAGGATGATTGACAGTTTGAGTAGATAGGCTGATTGACAGTTGTGAGTTGATTGGATTATTGACAGTTTGATTAGATAGGATGATTGACAGTTTGAGTGGATAGGCTGATTGACAGTTGTGAGTTGATTGGATGATTGACAGTTTGAGTTGATAGGATGATTGACAGTTTGAGTAGATAGGCTAATTTACAGTTGTGAGTAGATAGGTTGATTGATAATTTGAGTAGATAGGCTATTTGACAGTTGTGAGTAGATAGGCTAATTGACAGTTGTGAGTAGATAGGCTAATTGACAGTTGTGAGCAGATAGGCTATTTGACAGTTGTGAGTAGAAAGGATGATTGACAGTTCGAGTAGATAGGATTATTGATAAATTGAGTAGATAGGCTAATTGACAGTTGAGACTAGACAGGATGAGAGACAGTTTGAGTTGATAGGCTTATTGAAAGTTGTGAGTAGATAGGCTGATTGTTAGTTTCAGTAGATAGGCTAATTGACAGTTGTGAGTAGAAAGGATGATTGACAGTTTGAGTAGATAGGCTGATTGAAAGTTGTGAGCAGATAGGCTGATTTATAGTTTGAATAGATAGGCTAATTGACTATTGTGATAAACAACTTAAGTGCAATTACGGTAACCGGTAACCTTGGGCGAAGGCAGGTAGCAATACACAACGACTGCTAAAATACACCGGGTACATTAAAATTGACCAACACCATCACGTTTCGTTGGTGTCCTGGGGTTACCTGCGGTCAAAAAAATAACTCAGCACAGGGAGAAAGTTTTGTATTTCAGAGGTTAGCACTGGGCAAGACATCAAATTTAGAGTACTTAGCATCGAAAGGGTTAAAATACAGAGGAAAAACAGAATTTTTTTTTAAAAGTGGCATTTATAGCAATTTAAGTTGCACGACAACATTTATATTGAATACATATACTAATAAGAACAATGTTTTTGCCTCTTCTCATTGAGTCAAATGATAATTAGACCTATATGCAAAAAATGTTACCGATCGGAATTTGGGTGAATGAAGGGGAAAAACCACACAGGAATATGTTGTATACTGATGCCCATGGAGAGACCAGCAACTAATTGGAACTGCCAACTTTCTCACCAAAGAATTATTTAAATTATTTACATACAGATTTTAAATATCCAGAATTATATAACAATTTAGAAAATAATTTAATTATATTTCTGACGGAACAAAAAAAAATAAAGGTATTGATCTATTGTCTAAATAGCATTTTAGATCGATCAAAAAAATTTAGAACTGATAATAAAATATCACAGTTGGCAGCACTGCAGTAGACAAGCACGCCCAGCTTACCTCAGAATGTTTGTTTAGTCTCATCACCTGTCATCCAACATCCCCCCCTTCCCGCCCACTCCTCCCCATACCTTTCCATTTTGCGTGAGTTGTCATGTTATTTTAGAGATAACACAATGGGAATTAACTCTTTTTAATTGCTGGGTGGCTCTGCTACTGAAAGATATTTTATTTTAATTGTTAGAGCGCTCAGCATTGCAATAAAATGTTTTGTTTTATTATTGTACATTTCTGTATTCTTTAAACACATTGGGTGTATTCAAATGTTGTAAAAAACCATATGCAAGTACGTTTAATTAAAATATTCTTGATATAGTGAGAATGGAAATATTATTTTTCTTTGTATTTTAAATCTTCAGGTTTATTACCCCCAACCTACGTTTTTCTCACGCTTTTTCATTTAATTTTTGAAATAAACGTAAGAAAAAAAATCTCTATAGTAATTTTGTTTAATTAACTCTTGTAGCTTTTACATGGTGATTTTTTATTTTCATATTTGCTGTTGCACTTACAAACGCATAATACATAATAGCTTTTGGATTGTTTTACTAGCCCAATTACATCAGACAACTACAGTACAGCTGAAAGTTTTCAGCGTCTAATTAGATCAAAGTAGTAAACGTTTGACAATCAAGATCTACCTATATAGCCAACACATAAAACATGTTGCTGCATTAAACTCAGAAGCTTTTAATTGAATAGTATAAAGATGCATCCCAACCATATATCTTATACAAAAGGAAATTATAAATCCAGAAAAACTGATTTAAAACATGAATTGCCAAACTATGTAATTACATTTTAGTAGTTCTTGCATAAGTTCTTCAGTTGACAGGTTGTTTTCTGACCTAAGACATACACTATGGGACAGTATTTGCAGTGCCCTTCTTTCATATCCACCATAGCCCATAGTGCAATGGCCATGGAGGCACCAATGGAGACATGGATGGGACTTAACCATGACCTGAAAAATTCCCAGGGCTCTCATGGAAGATCAAACCCAGGTTGATGGTCAATTGCTTTACCACATTATCATTCATCCCTCACTATTAAAGATAGCTTTTGTTGATTTTAAAATAGCCATGGCAGCTAAACACTAAACACACAAAATAAGACCAAGAAATGGCAGGAGTTTAAGGGCAGATTCTCATAGGTGAAGGTGTCTAGGAGCAAATGTATCAACTAATAATCATATCATTGAAAAGACAATTCATTTTTTTTTCAAGTTGATGAAACCCTATATTTAGTTATAACACAAGATTTAATCAAAGGGAAGGAGGCAAGCAATGTGAAAAGAAGCGGTAATGATTATCCAATAAGGAATGTGTTGGAGCAGAGAATGAGTTAATGAAAGGTACTTATTAACCCTTGTTACATTGAATTGCTGATTTGGCATAGTATTTAATAATTGAAGAATTTTAACTTTACCTGTTCTTCCCAAGGACTCCTCAATTACTAACATTTTTTGTATGAATTCCTAGTGTGCAAACACCTAATGTGTAAAATATAGCAAGGAGTGTGAGTGACTGACTTGGCGAGGCATTACGTCCGTAGTTCTTCAAGGATATGTAATGTGCTTAAACAGAAGGAGTCGATAAAGTGCATAACACCAGCTAAGGGCATAACAATAATTTCTAAGCTCCTCTGCCTATTTGTTCAATCCTACATCTCTGCCAGCATCTTTCGTAAGATCAAGTCAGCTAATTTCCAAGTAAATACCCGGCCTTCATAAAACCAGTTTATTTCTTTACATTCTCTTTTAATAATTTTATTCAATAACTGTCATTTACAAATGCATTTTTCTTATTAAAAAATCACGTAACAAAACAACTTGATAGGTATTTGGGGGCTGTAACGGATTGTCATTTCTATTACTTTTTAACGCAGTTTATACTCGACCAGCAAACTGGAATCATTTTTTTTTTGCCGATCAGCAATAGATGTGCACGTGCGCGACTAGACGGACTCCGTATTATTTTTTTTTGGGGTCCGTCTATAGGTATTGCGCATGCGCGACTAGATGGACTCCGTATTATTTTTTTCGGGATCCAGCAATAGATATTGCGCCTAACCCTAGCCCCGAAAACAAAAAAATATGCAATAATATGCAGTCCAAGTCCGTCTAGTCGCGCATGCGCACATCTATTTCTGGTCGGCGAAAAAAAAATTATTTCACTTTGCTGTTCGAGTAACAAAAGCGTAATTTTAACAGGGAAGATTGCTATAATTATAAGAACGCACTTGCTACGGCACCAGCAAGCCAGAACTCGTATTATTTTTGTCCAAGTACCAGCCATAGATATTGCTCCACACCCTAACCCTAACCCTTTCCCTAACCCTAATCCTAACCATATATTTAAATATTTTAAAAAATAATTTTTTAAAATTGCAACTTTTGATGATTATAGGTCAGTGACTTTCATACGCTAACTTGCTGGTGCCGTAGCCAGTGCGTTATAAGAATTGACGTACGAGAAACATTACGGAATGAATTAAATTCGTATCTCAGGATGCCACTCTCTATATACTTTGTTGTCAATGAATACCTTAAAAGGGCGTATTTTTTGGAATTCTCCCATTGTCGAGATGAAGTTTTATTCATAGCACAAACTAAGTATTCCTGAATATTAGAACAACAGTTGACATACATGAGCAACTAGGCATTCTAGGCTGCTAGGCTCGATTAAAGCGGAAGTTTATGAAAAATTAATATTTCTATTTTTTTTCTTAGAGAGTTAATTTCCAGTATACTCACTGGCCTATGTAGACTAAGTATTAAAAAAATATCAAAGATGTACATAATACTCAACAGAATAGCCATTCTGAACAGATAATAGATATGTTAAGAAGGCGACCGCTTTCAATTAGGTGTCCCTTCAAGTATTGATCTCTAAAAAAATTGATGCTTAGTGGGCCCAGACTGTTATTAATGACTGAGAGGTGACAGAGGTTGTCCATTAATAATGTCAACAAAAGGGAGATGGGGTGGGGGGGGGGGGAGGGTGATTAAAAAAAATTATGAAACCACTTGCAATCGAGGAACTTTTATGTGTAATTTAAGAATATCAATTGCATTTTAAATTTTTTTGAAAAAAGTTCCCCCACCTCTCTATTTTTCGGAAGAAAAAATGAAAAAAAATATTTTTTTTCAAAAAAAGGACATGTTTTTTTTATCTTAATTCAAAAGAGTATTAATAATAACTAATCAACTTTTATTAACAAATAAGATATAGAACAGTTAGTAATATGTACAGAATGTACAAGAAATGTTCAAAACATATTTCGTCCTATGAACTTCAGATTCAAAAATTCAATTTTTCTCGATTTCGCATGAAGTTCCGCCATCAGTTTCACAGCACGTTCAGCAATTTGGTTATATCTGGGAATGTCAATTAATGACTTCTCGACTGACCAATGGGTCTTTAAACCCTTAATTGCCTTCTTGCATTTTATCTTGATGAGCGAGGTAAACAGTTCATTGAAGGACGCTTCATTGTAGTGTTGCGAATCGAACCAAGCATTTGTCCAATCGTAGCAGATGAAGTTGCAGGCAGAAACGAGAATACTGCGCCACTCTGGTATCAGAAATAATGCTATAACAGTAAATATTGCATGTGAGTTCCATCTTGCCTGGTGTAAATTTGGTAATTTATTCCAGCTGATGCGAGGCCAACGTGGGTTCTCGCCTGTGCTAACATCTTTTGTCGCAAGAAGCGGTAATCAGCTTGAAGAGTGACATAGTTTTGTGTTAATTTGCCCATGAAGGAATAGTTGAGTTCTTGTTTGCTCATTGGCTCTTGAATAAGAAAATTCATGATATGTTTCAGAAGAAGGTCGAGTACATGGTGCTGACAGTCAATATATTGTGGCTTCTGAAAGCCACTGCTCAAGACATCATCCTGTATGAGCTCTACAATCCCGTGAAAATAGTCAGTATTTCTGCGGTCGTGTTGCAAATTAACATACAAATATTTTCTCAAGCATCATATTCATCTATTAGCTGATGTAGTTCATTGTGAATGGCCGCGGCAGAACCACTCTCACATTTGAGAATACCGAGTTTGATTTCGGTTGTCACCTTTTTCAGCAAACCTACTTGATTCTCTTCCCCTTGCACTCTTTTACCATCAAACTGGATACAATAGGGATCTTTGCTTTGAAGTTTTTGAACAATTTTAGCTTTCATTTTCCGTCCTTCAGAGATTACTCATTTCCAGACACCCGCCTGACTTGGAACCGGCACATCATGACCCTGTTCAGCAATGGTTGCAAGAACGTCATGTGCTTTATGTGTGGATATGTTTTTCAGTACTAGTAAACCCGCCGTTCTAGTGCTTGCTCTTTGGTATTTCGGTTTGCATTCAGAAGATGACGTTTAAGAAATAGTTGGCGACTCGGGTGAAGAAGCAGAGGTTTCAGAATCCGAAGATTTTGAGACAGTTGTATGTTTTTGTGTAGGTTTTGAGACAGTCGTGTGTGTTTGTGTAGTTTATGAGACAGTTGTGTTTGTTTGTGTAGGTTTTGAGACAGTTGTATGTGTTTGTGCAGGTTGTGAGACAGTTGTATGTGTTTTTGTAGGTTGTGATTGAGAAAAGCTGGCTTGAGATTGAGTTTTTGATAGTCGGATTCGTTTTCTTGGGTGGAATGATTCCAAAGGGGCTTGTTTGTCCATTGAATAACCAATCTTTCCTCCACTGTTAACTTGCCTCTGGTAGAGCTCTTTATCCTCTGTGCTTTTCCATTCTCCATTAACGTTGGTGACATCAAATAACTGAGAAAGTGTTATCAGATGGTTTCTTTTTGTTTTTGTCGTATAAATCAATCAGACCATTGAGTTTCATTCTGATTAGTGTGCTGGATAATAGTGGAAAGTCTAGAATTTCCCTCCAGAGCAATCCTATATCAGTAATCATAATTTTGATTCGATCCAGTCGCCGTTTCTGGCTATTGAACAGAAAAGTGAAGTTTCCAAGAATTTGACGGTTTGTCGGCATCCATGTGAGATTGATTAGCTTTTCAACAGATAGAATTCTTGGATACCTCTTCTGTTTACAAGATGAGGGAAGATGAGTATAGTAAATGCCTTGTTTATAAACAAATGGAAACAGACGACTGAAATGTGCTTAAAAGCAGTCTAGAAAGTCATATATAATAATTCAGTGTGAAATCAAAAACGAGCATCAAACTGCGCGATATGAGAAAACAAAAATTAAAAGGTGGGGGAACTTTTTTCAATTTAAAAAAAAATGAATGTTGCTACTGTCATCTACATACAATTGTTCCTCAAATGTAAGGGGTTTCTGTTTCGTTACGAAAAAAATGAAAATAGTTATTACCCTAGTGGGGGGTATATATAACAGTTTGACAGTTGTTAACATAAGAGAAGGAGGTGAGGTGATTTTTCATCAAAGTCAACCTTTTAGAATATAAAGACTTGATTCAGTGTGTCAGAATAAAAGTTTTTAGAACTTGCCCTTAACCGGCTAGCTAGACCAGCAAGGTATACTGCGAATTGAACGGAACAGCAAGGCACGCTTTTCTTAGTGATGAACACTAACTAATATTTTTTTTTATTTAAATTTAACGAATTTCCAACAAAACTATTTCTTTAAATGTTTAGTTGCAACTAATTAAAAAATAGTCACAATCTATCTATCTATATCTATATATATATATATATATATATATATATATATATATATATATATATATATATATATATATATATATATATATATTTCTCCTCTTCGAGAAGAAGACGCAGCCGGAAATCTCGATAGTGAAAAAAAAAACAGTATAGTCTGCTGGGAGACGAGGGCTGGGTCACAGCAAGTGACAGCAGAAAAGACGCAGAACTATTTATAGAATAGCTGGGTTAAGTCACAGCAAGCATTTGACACCACTATAGTTTGCTGGGAGACGAGGGCTGGGTCACAGCGAGGTTGAAAAAAAAAACCTACTATATTGTGCTGGGGGGGGGGGAGGGGGTGGACAGAGACAGACACAGCGAATTGTCACAGACGACCACGCATTGTTTCACCAGCAAGTGCGTTTTTCTTTTATAAAACCAGATTATTTTTATTTCTTATACGACGTTTTGTCATTTTATTTAGTGAAATATATTAAGCAATATGAGCACGATGGTGGTTGTATAATGATGTGCTCTTAAACGAAACTATTTCATTTATCCCCCTTCGCGGTAAATTTTGTATCCGTTTAACCGCGGAAATGAGGGAGTGCTGTACATAAAATAACATTGTAATGTCAACTGATTATTGTAAAAAAAACAACAACACATTTAATAATACAATTATGTGTGAAGATTAAAGAAATATTGAACTATTTCCAATTTAAGAAAAAAAATGGTGTATTAATATAGATTACAAACAAATGTTAACGGTTTCAGAATATGTATGTGACATTCCCGAAATGACGTTTTGTCATTTTATTTAGTGAAATATATTAAGTAATATGAGCACGATGGTGGTTGTATAATACTATTTCATGTTTTATATGCTCCAACTACGAAACTAGTTCATTTATCACCGTCGCGTAAATTCTGTATCCGTTTAATCGCGGAAATGATGGAATGCTGTACATAAAATAACGTTTGAATGTCAACAAAAATAATCCTGATCTTAATAAAGGCATTAAAATATATCTAACCAATAAAGAGAAAATTAAGTCTGGCAGCTCATCGAGAAAAGGCATCCAAAGAATGAACTAAAAATCTGTAAACACCAAAATAAAAAAAAAACAAGTTGCTGGAAGGTACCAGATAGTGACCATAAAGTCTGCACATAATAGGTCAAAGTTTACCTTTGCATACCATTTATGTCAGCCTGTTATTTTGTTTCATTGCTAATTTTTTTAAAATTGCAGTAATTATATTGATTGATAAGGCGGCGTATGCTATGTCGCGGGACTCAACTTCGAGAAGACGCAGGGCTATTTATAGATTGTGGTATTTCCGAATATATCACAGCAAGCGCGTTGTTTTTTTTTTATTTCTTTTATAAAACCAGATTATTTTAATTTCTTATATGACGTTTTGTCCTTTTATTTAGTTAAATATAGTAAGCAATATGAGCACGATGGTGATTGTATAATACTATTTCATGTCTAGACAGCCCCAGTAATTTTTAGAACAGTATTGTTTGGTCGTAATCATGTTTTATGTGCTCTAACTACGAAACTATTACATTTATCCCCCGTCGCGGTAAATTATGTATCCGTTTCACTGCAGAAATGAGGAAATGCTGTACATAAAATAACATTATAATGTCAACTGATTATTGTAAAAAAAAACAAAAAAAAACACATTTAATAATACAATTATGTGAGAAGAATAAAGAAATATTGAACTATTTCCAATCTGGAGAAAAAATGGTGTATTAATATAGATTACAAACAAATGTTAACGGTTTAAGAATATGTACGCATTACCAAACATCTATCTGTACTGAATTGTGTAGGTACTGTATGATGAAGGTTATACTAAAAGAAACGTAAGCTGGGTTGAGTAAGTCTAAAAAAATAACACTATAGTGTGCTGGGGAAGGGGTGGATTGAGGCAGACACAAAGAGAATTGTTACAAACCAAAAATAAAAAGCAATGCAAATTACCCCCCCCCCCACCTCCGAAATATATTTGTTAGAAACTGAATGAAAAAATAATAAACAATAAAATACATTAAAAAAAAAACAAGTTGCTTGAAGGTACCAGATAGTGACCATAAAGTCTGCAATGATAGGTCAAAGTTCAACTTTTCATACCATGTATTTTCTCCGAAGACGTCAGCCTGTTATTTTGTTTGATTGCTTATTTAAAAATATAATTACAGTAATTATATTGATTGATAAGGCGGCGTATGTTACGCCGCGGGATGACTAGTTTAACTAAAAAAGGTATTTAAACTGTTTTACTTTTTTTGTGCATAAGTAGGCCTAATTTACCTTTTAAATTTACTGAGTATTAAATCAAAAACTCAAAGAAATGACTCAATGTGAAAATGTCTATTTCGGCCAAGAAAAAAGTACATTAGGTGGCCCTTTGCAATATGTCACTGTCAAGCCGACATAGTCCTTTACAGCTGCCTTCATGGGCGTATTCAAGATGGGAGGGGCAAGGGGGTGGCTTTAGCCCCCACCCCCTATATTTTGGAAAAATGTCATAAAGTTGTTACAATAAAACTGAACTAAATTTCCTGAAAGTTTATTACATAGAAGACATTGTTCATATATCAAACATAAAAAAGAATTATATCTGCAAGTATAACTAATTACATTATTGTCATTTTAAAAAGAATTTTCTTTAAATTTTTCTTGTTGTGAGATATTCTTTTTCTGTGGATACTCATCATACAAAGACCAGGTAAACGATCATCACCAGTTGTTGAGCGTAGCCACGTTTTTACTCGTCTTAGAGTGCTAAATGATCTCTCGATTGTGCATGTTGTTACTGGAAGAGCCAGTGCTGTCAAAAAAAGCCATCTTAATCATGATACAAAAATTGGTTTCATCTAAAACCTCACAGTCACATAGAGTCATTAAATTGTTACTTGTTTTCCCTTTACCAATTTTACATTTCCATATATCATACAAGGTTTCACTCTCCTCGATTAAATTGTCAAATGCGTAATATTAAGCAATAGCCCCGGCTTGATCCTTAAATGCGAGTCATTCTAGTTTTGTCAAAAAAAAAGGGATGCAAAACTAAAAGGGAAAATGTTGGTTTATTTTCTACACAAAAACAAGTTTCCAGTTGATTTAATAGAATCAAAGTAGGGTGTAAAACAGTTATTCTAAAATAATCCTCAGGCAAATCAACTTTTGGATTTTTCCTGCAGGTTAAATGTCGACGCCAATGTCACCTGCAACACCTTTTGTAACTAAAAATTTCCTTATAACTCTCATCACAATTTTGTCGATCAACAGCCAATGTAGTCAACAATTCTTTAAAATGTATAAATGCACTGACTGCAATTTTTGGGTCCCAGCTTCTAGCTTTGATGAATATTTTTGTATAATAAGTAAACAAACAACATATGTACCCCAAACATAACCTCTTACAGCAAAAAGTAACTGATGTGCAACTTGCTTGCTTTTTCCAGATTGTTCTAAATATTCCAGTTGTTTAACAATTTCTGTCACATTTTCAGCAAAAATCCCGCAAGCTTTTATATTTATGTGTCCATCTAGTTTCACATATCAAAGGAACATTTTAGTTATCTTCGCTGATTACTTTCTCGGAAAAACACTATAAGTGACTTAATTAATCCTATTGTGTTTCATACAGCATTCACTTTATTTAAATCGTTCACGACAAGATTTAGTTTTCGTGAACTGCAATGTATAAATGCTGCATTTGTTGTTTTTTTTTAGAATTATTGCTTGGACTCCTCATTCTTTACCTGCCATTGTAGAACATCCGTCTTATCCTTGACCAACAAGATTTGTCATATATAACCCAAATTCTAATGCATTTGTAATGATGGTGTTCTTTGACAAATCTAACACCAAGTGACATCTGCTCAATGCCTGAAACGTATGTTGTCTCGTCGGTAAGTATAAAAAATGCAACTGAATTATTTGCATCATGAACAATGTCTTCACTCAGGAGAGACCCACAAGTTTAGATTATAGTGTTTTGTGTAGTTGCCGAGATATACTTAGCACTATAAGGTCCAATTGACAAATGATCACCAAGAACTTCATCTCCAGATTCAACACGAAACTCTAACAGGTCATAAAAATAACCAGAATTTGATTCTTTTCCACGAAGTGCCAAATCATGCATGCCGCAAAATAGGAAAGTAAAAATGATGGGACCCAGTTTGTTGCAATTTTCTTGAGAGCATTTGTGCCATGTGCTTTGCATGTGGTTACGTGCGTATTCGATGAAATCTTTAATTTTGTGCATGGTTTGATAAATGACCACTTAACTCCTGGAATTACTTTTTGCGGAAACAACACGCAATATTTGTAACAGGCACCTTTTAACATTTGCGAGTATACAAGCCACGGTGAATAGTCTGATAACCATGCATATCTAATAACCCTGTTTCCATCACTGTCAGCTCTTAAATCATACTTTTTATCAGGGATCCAACAATCACGAATCAGCTGCAATTTCAACTCAGTGTGTCAAGACATAACTCCCAATATCCAATTTAGGAAATGAAGAAGTGACAGCGACAATCAAATTAGAAACAGTTGCTTAGTTGTGTCTGGCTGTTGAACTTGTACTGTTGTCCTGAATGCCAATGATAAGTCAGATGCTGCTGACGCCCCAAAATCTAATAACGGCTTTTCGGAATCCCGCAATTGCTCTACTTTTCATTTTATTGAGCCTGTACAAAATTTCTGATTTCCATCTTTTTATATTAATATTATTTTTGATTGTCTGAATGAATTTAGGATAAATTAAAAAGTTCACTCAGTGGTAGACGATTATAAACTAACAGGAGTTGCCAGATAACAAAAAACCCGAATGCCAAAAACATTTTCGAAGGTCAAATCAAGTTTTGATTTTATAAACAGAATTTAAGAGTTGTAACAATATTATTTAACCATGATTGTTAAAACAGTATATTTTTGGTTAGCATATATTGTGCGATAGATAGTATTTAAAAATCGGAAGTAAAAGGTTTGAACCTACTACCTCATTATCAGTGGCGAACCAGCAAAAAGTGCTGGGGGGGGGGGCTCACATATTGAAAAAAGACAGTTTGACAGTCTTTTTAGTAACTTTATATAGTAAAATATGTATTGATGATTTGGTCTGGGGGGGGGGCTCAAATAAAGTAATACATAATTCCTTGCACACAAAGTACCTAGGCTTAGATCATACACACATTTTTAGAAATATATTGACTAAATACAAGTGTAAGCGCCAAATTTTATCAATTGTATTGATAAAAGGACACAAAATTAACATTAAAATATTATATAGAGTATGCATGTCTTTCGAACCCTGCTCATTGCTACTATTATTTAATCCATATTGGCGCTCAAACTTTTATTTAGCCTATGTAATTTATATAAAATGCATATATGACTAGTCTATATTTTTGATAGGAAACGGAATTTACTTTCGAAATACATTTGGTTTGTTCAATGCTTTTATTAATTTAGATAGCCGATGACCTATCACAGAAATGATCGATAGAAGCAGTGGCGTAGCTAAAGGGGCGAGGGGGCGGACCGCCCCGGGTGAAAGCATATGGAGGGTGAGTGGATTTTTTAAATTGTCTATGTAGTGTACTATTACTGAAATTTAAATTTTTACTTCCGCATTATTCATTCTGCAATGTACACTGCTGTGCGTTATTTTTCTTTCAGATTTCAGATTCAGAGTTCAATTTTAATAATTAATATGGCATATGTACCTCAAAAGACTTTCAAAACTAGATCTATAACCGATGTCTGGTTAATTGGTCAACAGTTAGCATCTCTTGATTTAGTCACTTGTTCTAACAGCCTACCAACTTTGGGGCTCACTCTGCGTAGTTTATTTTATTACTTGAAGAGTCGGAAGCTTACTCTCTCAGAAAGCTGCTCAAACGTGATCGATGAAGTGTTTGCTATATGGTTTATAGCGCACATCCCAACGACACAGAAACCTAATGCTGTTGCCAAGCTGAAAGCATTGTACGAGAGATATGTTAAGCTTGGCAAGAACAAAGGTCGTCGAAGTGATAGGCAGATTCAGTTGGAAGTTGAATTTTCCCAGCTGATGAATCAACTATTTGATGTTGCACATGCCAGGTGTAATGAAATCCCGAGTTTAATAAAAAATACAAGAAGACATTGCTTTCCTTGAAGATCAGAGATGGGATAGGGAAATGGAAATTGGTCATGAAGATTTGAAATTTAAAGAACAACAGGCAAAGAAGCAGTGCCGGGAGGCTGAAAAAATTCCGGAGAAAAGGCATTAAAGGAAACAGAAGATGTGAGGTCATTTTCTGCCCGTGATCCGACGAATGCGAAGGAATCTGACGAGCCTTGTGAGATGCTGGGTATCATTACTTCAACCAGGTATCGGGATGATCTTGATGCGGAAATCTCAATGAGCAAGTATCATCTATGCAGCATTGAAAAACATTATACTACCGCATCATCATCATCTCAATCGCAAACACACATCAATAAAAGCCGTATTGTTGACGATCCACTCTTTGTTGCCAGTCTTGACAGGACTAAAACAACAACTCGTGAAGCGATGCACATAGTTTCTCCTGCCCTTACTGCTGCTGGTGTCAACATTGACACAGTATCACTGTCAACAAGTACTATATATAGAGCTAGAAAAAATGTTCGCCAATCAGTCACAGTAAACCAGAAGGAGATGTTTGTTCCAAGCACACCATTAGTTGCTCATTTTGATGTTGTGTCTGGAGTGAAGGTTGAAAAGCTTCTGACAATTCCACAACTTCCAGGATCAACTGGTGAATTGATGGGTAAAGCTGTGGTTCAGATACTACATGAGTGGAAAGGTGTCCCAGAATGGCTGGCTGGTCTTTGTTTTGATACAACAAGTTCTAACACAGGAGTCCATACTGGCGCCATAACAGTTATTCAGCGGATGTTTGACAAACGCCTTCTATTTCTAGCAAGCCGTCATCACATCTTTGAAATAATATCTGCAGCAGTGTTTGACAAGTTGTTTAAATCATATGGACCACAAATTTCACTGTTCAAATGTTTCAAGGAAACGTGGCCGACCCTTGATACATCACGATTTGCTGCTATTGATGTCTCTACATCCAGCTTAGAGTTGACAAACAGTGAGAAAGCTTGGCTTTATGAGATAAAAGCAGACATTATCGACTTCCTTCACACATGTCAGAAAACTCAACCAAGACAGGACTATCTTGAGTTTCTTAACTTGACACTACTCATGCTGAGCGGCAGTAACGATAATGCTGACGTTGGTGAATCTTCAGGTCATTTCAGTCCGCCAGGTGCCTGTCATCGTTCCCGCTGGATGGCAGAAGGAATTTATTGCCTGAAAATGTACCTGTTTCGTGAGCAATCAACCTCACAGCAGAAGAGCTGCAGGATCTCCGGCGTATATCCTTGTTCACCGTTACTATTTATGTGAAAGCCTGGTTTAGTGCCACCAGCAGCTGTGATGCACCGTTGAATGAATAGTGCCTACTGCAGAGTATGGAGTCATATGCTGTGGTTGACAAACACATATCAGACATTGCGCTGAAGAAAATGAGAGGGTACTTTGGTATTTGTCCGAAGACTTGATCGGCCTGTCTTTCTTTTCAGACAGTGTTACAGATGGCGAAAAGGAGGCCATGGTTATGGCATTACAGAAGCCGAAGCTTCAACAAGATGCGAGGAGGGTTGATCCCAATTCAGTTGTGTCATTTCAGAGGAAGAGTTTATCAGATTTTTGTAACTGAAAATTCATTCAACTTGTTCAGAGCCTTAAGAATTGATCCTTCTTGTCTTCAAGGTAGTCCATCTACTTGGTGCCAATGTCCGGCCTATGCGAGTGCCAGAGAGAAGATTGAAGGGCTAAGAGTTGTTAATGACTGTGCTGAGCGTGCCGGCAACAGACTTAAACAGTGTTCTGACATACGATGAAACACAACGTCAACTAGTGTTTCAGATAGTTGAATATCACCGCAAACTTGTGACACAACCCGTGAAGAAGAGCTACAAGACTGATTGTTAGGGATGATATTTGACTGCTTAATGTTTAGACTAGTAAATTGGCCCGGTACCCGGACCGGCTATTAGGCACGCAGTTTAGTTGAAAATAAATGGTGATTCGCTCACAACACCATATCTTTGACTAATCTTAATTCGTTCATAATATTTTAAAGGACTCTTTCTCAATAGTTCTTTTTTTTTATAATTTATCAATTCTCTTTCACTTAGCCCCACACCCATCCTTCCCTCCCTCACCCGCCCGCCCCCCCCCTTTCACTCAAGACATGCCCGAATCGCAGTAGGTCTCAATGTATAGTATAGCTGCATGTTCTTAGAACACCACCCCCCTTCCACTCAAGACATGCATAAAGTAAATATTCACGACAAAGAAGAAATATTAAAGCCACATGTCTGCAGGTTACAAATACACGGCACCGTACGAGTTGAAAGCTTACATCGCTAAAAAAAAAGTCTGAGTTCTACGTCACACCTTTTGCGGAGTTAAAAAAAAACAACAACGCGCGTCATCGACCGTCTCTATTAAAATAGTCTGGGGAATTCCAAAATTATAGAAACTGAAAAGAGACAATGTATGTTAAATGAGAGTATGTTTGGTGCGCATTTTGTTCATCAAATGAATCTTTCTTGAATAAAAATGAAATGCTGGGGAATTCTAAATACAACAAGGATTTCGTATTAATGAATTAAGATTTTTAAATGATATGGAGTAGTGTGCGCAAATTATGTTTAATAGTCGGGGGTTGTTTTTGTTAAGCTTCTGTACCCATAATGCGGATTATTTTCTTTGGGATGAATTATATAAAAAGCTATTTTTTGTATATAGACTGATTATTAACGCGCTCAAATTTATATTACCGAGTTGGTTGGGATAGGGGTGGGAATAAACCAAATGGTTGCGGAAAGGGGGGGGGGGGGGAGAGTCAAGCAGACGATTCACGATGCAACACCGCTATTTTTTTAACCTCACGTCTCTCTCTTTTTTTTTAAATACGTCATGTTATAAAAAAAGAGAACTGTTGGAATGGGGTTGTAGGGTTGGTAAAGGAGTGTTTAACCGTGGGGGGGGGGGTAGGGAGAAGTGTCACGTGGTATTGTTAACAGGGTGAACATGCAGTTATACTAAATGCCCCTTTTTGTAGTTTTGTATATTGAGACCCACTGCGATTCGGGCTTGTCTTGAGTAAAAGGGGGTGGCGGGCGGGGGAGGGAGGGAGGGAGGGAAGGATAGTCCTTTAAAATATTATGAATGAATTAAGATTTGTCAATGATATGGTGTTGTGAGCACATCACCATTTTCAACTCCAACTGCGTGCCTAATAGCCGGTCCGGGTACCGGGCCTGTTCAGCTAGTATATATATATATATATATATATATATATATATATATATATATATATAAATTGTTACAAGTCTTTACATTTCATAATACTTACTGTGATATAAATATAAATTGTTACAAGTCTTTACATTTCATAGTACTTACTTTATAATACTTACAGACAAATTCATCTTTTAAAAATAAGAAGAATGTAAAAGTAATATTTAACGTGACCTCTGCAATAATATTTTTCAAATCGGTAAGTAACAGGACATAAATTGGAAATATCTTATAACACACTGAGATATACACAGAGGCGTACCTAGGGTGTATGGAGGAGGTTCGATTTCGAAAGTACCCCCGGGCCCCTGCTTGAGGGGGGGCAAAATATTTTTTACACTAAATATTAAATACATTATCTCATGTCAATATGTAGGGGCCCCCGAAGAGGCCCATATCCTTAGGTTTGGCACTGGCTTCACAGAACTATAATGTTGAAAGCTTTGATATTTCCTTTTTTTTAAGAGGCCTAATATTTTCTGCTTATGCGGCCTCAATGGATGATGGACTATTATTTTTTTTTAATTGAAGGTCAGATAAAAGCTACACAACGATTCTTTCTCCCCGGGGCCTAGCTTGAGGGTCGCCCCAAAAATATTTTTTTACTTTAAATATTAAGTACATTATCTCATGTCATGGTGTCGAATGTCAAAATGCAGTGGTTCCCAAGGAGGCCAAGCCCACCGGGCCCCAAAATATATAGGTTCGGCACTGCCGGGTTGGCAGTATTATCTTAGCTAATTCTCAGTACGATATGTTGTACTATGCTACAATGTGAATAACAGTAAATAAACCACCAACTAAACATGTAGCGTTTCGCTTAACTGAAAGGCACTCACGTCTCTCTTTTTAGAGCATTTTCGAAAAAAAATGCTCTATTGTCCCCGTTTTGTCTGTCTGTCCGTCCATCATCACCCTAGATCTCAACAACCATAAGTCCTAGACCCATGATGTATATATCATTTTGTAGGTCTTGGCCTGCCAAGAAATGACTTTTTTCCATTTCGCGATCTGACCTCTCAGGGCCGTAAAAGGGGCCTTAGTACCGTTTTTTACTATATAAGCTATATTAATAAAGGAGCGCTATATCTCAGCAACTATAAGTCCTACACCCATGATGTATATATCATTTTGTAGGTCTTGGCCTGCCAAGAAATGAAATTTTTTCCATTTTGCGATCTGACCTCTCAGGGCCGTAAAAGGGGCCTTAGTACCGTTTTTTACTATATAAGCTATATTAATAAAGGAGCGCTATATCTCAGCAACTATAAGTCCTAGACCCATGATGTATATATCATTTTGTAGGTCTTGGCCTGCCATGTGTACATCAAAAGTTCATTTCGCGATAGGACCTCTGAGGGCCGGGCTTCAGGGCTCCTAAGGGGCTTATATATTATATATACACCTTGTACGTTCAATAACCCGTTCATTTGGTGCGAAATACTGCAGCACGTAGTTTCACCAAGATTTATTAAGAAACTCATCAAATGAAATAGTAAGCTTGTGTTCTGAGTTTAATTGAAAGTATCAGAGCTATGCAACAATTGACGGAGTTTTCGGACGATTAAATGACTATAATTTAGAATGTTTTCAATTATGAGTCCTATTTCAGTAACCACAAACCACTTGTAGTTAGATTTAAGAGACAATAATTTTTTTTCAAATATAAAGAAACGTCTTTATAATTTTTTTTTACAAATATATGCATTACACAATTGAATTTATAAACATTTCCAAAATTTACAAATATTTACTGAAAGCTAACAAACGTACTGATACATAACACGAAAATGCGCTAACACGTCCTGTGTCCAGAATGGAACAGGCTTAATTGCTTGTTTTTTTTAAATACGTCATGTTGAACATTATTTTCATAAAATGAAGAACTGTTTGGAAAGGAGTCCATTAAAATATTATGAAGGAATTAAAATTTTTAAAGTTTAATCATAGGGGTTGTTTATGTTAAGATTGTTTACCCATAGTGAGGATTATTTTCTTTAATTAGCTGTCCCTGTTCTCAAATGTATTTTGGCTACAATAATCTGTTCATGTCCTTGGTACCACTGCGAGTATATAGACTGATTGTTAAAACACTCAAATATATTTTTCACTATTTTCAACTCCAATTGTGTGCCCTGCTCGCCGATCCGGGTACAGGGCCTTTGTTTACTAGTTACTTAATAATGTAGGAAATATTTTGCGTCATGGAATTGGGAAAGATAGCTCATAAAATTTGTACTTGAAGAAGTTTTCTTCCTTAATTGATTTATTCTGTAGTTACTAGTAAATACAATTTCAATTTTGTCTCGACAATTAAATAACATGTTTTTGTTTTAAATAATAATCATGAGCTATTTCTTGAAGTTTTAAATCTATTCACAAATCAAATCAAATCATACAATCATATAAAAAAAATTTCAATATCGCTGTTAGATGAAAACTACAATGACTATTTCTATCAACATAGCACTCTGACGGACTTTACCGATTCAATGTATTTTACGTAGCTATTTTTTGAGTAAATAACTCAATATTTATGACGAATTATAGTCAATTGAATTGCTTCATAAAAAAAAAGTATGAAATATATAAAGGTTCTGACAAAGCAACGTGTTCTAATTGAACACATTTAGGAGGATCCCTGTATATGTGTTATGATATGTACTCCCTGTAATATGTGTGTTATGAGATGTGCTCCCTGTATGTGTGTTATGAGATGTTCTCCCTATAACGTGTGTGTTATGAGATGTGCTCCCTGTATGTGTGTTATGAGATGTACTCCCTATAACGTGTGTGTTATGAGATGTACTCCCTATAACGTGTGTGTTATGAGATGTGCTCCCTATAACGTGTGTGTTAGGAGATGTGTTCCCTGTAACATGTGTGTTATGAGATGTGCTCCCTATAACGTGTGTGTTATGTGATGTGCTCCCTATAACGTGTGTGTTATGAGATGTGCTCCCTGTAACGTATGTGTTATGAGATGTGCTCCCTGTAACGTATGTGTTATGAGATGTACTCCCTGTAACATGTGGGTTATGAGATGTGCTACCTATAACGTATGTGTTATGAGATGTACTCCCTGTAACGTGTGTGTTATGAGATGTACTCCCTGTAACATGTGTGTTATGAGATGTGCTCCCTATTACGTATGTGTTATGAGATGTGCTCCCTATAACGTATGTGTTATGAGATGTGCTACCTATAACGTGTGTGTTATGAGATGTGCTCCCTATAACGTGTGTGTTATGAGATGTGCTCCCTATAACGTGTGTGTTATGAGATGTGCTCCCTATAACGTATGTGTTATGAGATGTGCTCCCTATAACGTATGTGTTATGAGATGTGCTCCCTGTAACGTGTGTGTTATGAGATGTACTCCCTATAACGTGTGTGTTATGAGATGTACTCCCTATAACAAATGTGTTATGAGATGTGCTCCCTGTAACGTATGTGTTATGAGATGTACTCCCTATAACGTATGTGTTATGAGATGTGCTCCCTGTAACGTATGTGTTATGAGATGTACTCCCTATAACGTATGTGTTATGAGATGTGCTCCCTGTAACGTGTGTGTTATGAGATGTGCTCCCTGTGTACAGGGTCTTAGTAAATGGGTAACAATATGAAGCATGGAAATTATAATAAAATATAAGGTCATTTCAAGTGGGACCAAACTAAACACTATCAGGGTTTTCGAAAGAGGGAGGTGTGCAAAATGACCAAATGTAAGGGTTCCATTCCCTTATTGGGGATCCAACGGATATTTTAATGTGTTATAAAATGATATTGGACCGCTTCGGCAACATGTATGTCGTATAAAATGATAATGTATGTGGTATAAAATGATATTGTATGTGGTATACAATGATGTTGTATATGGTATACAATGATATTGTATGTGGTATAAAATTATATTATATGTGATATAAAATTATATTGTATGTGGTATAAAATGATGATACAAGGGGCTTCTGTAAACATTTTCAGTGCCGCCGAGCACGGGTTCCATAAAAGAATTACAATATTTTGCCACTTTTGTTATCGTCACAATATTGTCTCGGTATAAGTCACTTTTAAACCAAGTCAGTCGGTCTATCCATTCTGTACACAAAAAAATCGCTCTACCTAGCTCTCTAACAAATAAAAGGATTGAGTTAAAATCTTTAAAAGCACACAAAGCTAATGAAAGTGAAACGAAATAAAAGCTTATAATAAAACTTGTACGTAAAACATTCTTTTAGAGCAGTTCAGGTATAGAAAGATTCATTGGTATATGTCCAGATTAAGCAAGAAATTTGCAAATCAATATTTACAAATATTTATTCTTAATAATACGCCTTATGATCAAGTTAATGATCAACACCACAGTTGGTAGTAATATAGCAATTGTCATAAATGGAGAAAGGTCGGTTGACAGATGCAGGTTTCTTCATCCTAATTTAATTAATGGAGCAAAAGACTACCATCTTTATACAAAGAAAGTGTAAAAGACTTGTTGGGATCTTAAGATACACTTCTGGCCAGTTTGAAAAAGTAAACTCTGAAGTGATTTGATCATGTTTCAAGCCAAAATACCTTTTCAAAATCACACTGCAGGGTACTTTTGAAAGAGCATATAGAAACGTTTAGATGACAAACAATAAAGGGTGTGTTGCAGCTTTAGTGACCACACAATAATGAGAGGAATGTACATACATATTCACTGCAGTAAACATTTAATCCCCTTCAAAATTTTGTTTTTTGATGAATAATGATGATAATTTATGTCGATTTTTAACAGATATGTCTAAATTGATTGTTCAGACATTTATTAAAAATATAATGGAATGAATGATATTATACATATTTTTTTTAAAGTATAATATAAAATTATAGTAATCACAATGCATTGGATATAATTTAAAAAAAAAGACAGTTAAATGTTTAAAAAATGAGATTAAAAATAACTAAATGTTCATGTGTTTATTGAAACGTGTTCAAATTATTCTACAATGTTGTACACGTACAAGAACCAAACCATGGGAGAACGAGACACATGGGAGAACGAGACACATAGGAGAACGAGACACATGGGAGAAGAGGGTGTGAAACCAGCCACTGAAAGCGGTGTACAAGTTTTGATACTGTCCTTTATTTGTTTTATCATCACTGACTCAAAGTTATTCTCTCAGTGTGAAATTTTATTTCTAGTTTGTTATCTTCAGGATAACCCCTATCTCTCAAGTACAGGTAAATAAAGTTTAGCCAATAAATCATTGCAATTGGAAATATTAATTTCATTATACTTGAAATCTTGTGAAATACTGAATATGTTACTTATGCCAAGTACCAAAATAAATTAAAGAAATCATTTGAATCTTTACATCTAAAAGTAGTTTGACAATATCTGCAGTCAAATTTAAATACCACTTTTACCATTATAGTTTGACAATATCTGCAGTCAAATTTAAATACCACTTTTACCATTATAGTTTGACAATATCTGCAGTCAAATTTAAATACCACTTTTACCATTATAGTTTGACAATATCTGCAGTCAAATTTAAATACTACTTTTACCATTATAGTTTGACAATATCTGCAGTCAAATTTAAATACCACTTTTACCATTATAGTTTGACAATATCTGCAGTCAAATTTAAATACTACTTTACCATTATAGTTTGACAATATCTGCAGTCAAATTTAAATACCACTTTTACCATTATAGTTTGACAATATCTGCAGTCAAATTTAAATACTACTTTTACCATTATAGTTTGACAATATCTGCAGTCAAATTTAAATACCACTTTTACCATTATAGTTTGACAATATCTGCAGTCAAATTTAAATACTACTATTACCATTATAGTTTGACAATATCTGCAGTCAAATTTAAATACTACTTTTACCATTATAGTTTGACAATATCTGCAGTCAAATTTAAATACTACTTTTACCATTATAGTTTGACAATATCTGCAGTCAAATTTAAATACCACTTTTACCATTATAGTTTGACAATATCTGCAGACAAAGTTAAATACTACGTTTACCATTATAGTTTGACAATATCTGCAGACAAATCTAATTACAACTTTACCATTATAGTTCAACGATATCTATTAGACAAATTTAAATACTACTTTTACCAATATAGTTTGACAATATCTGCAGACAAATTTAAATACTACTTTACCATTATAGTTTGATAATATCTGCAGACAAATCTAATTACTACTTTACCATTATAGTTTAACAATACCTATTAGACAAATTTAAACACTACTTTTACCATTGTAGTTTGACAATATCTGCAGACAAATTTAAATACTACATTTACCATTATTGTATAAAGACTTACACTATATCATTCAAATAAAATTGAAAAGCACCTATATAAAGTAATAATTTTATTTATTTCTCACATTCACGTTTTCATTTAGTCCATAAAATTTCTATAAATATTTCTTTGATCTACTACAAAAGAAATATACTTTTACATTTTAGTTGTATGTTTTTTTTTTAAACCATATAGTATTCTGGGGGTGGGGGAACTAATGGAATCTTGGTGTGTTTTACCACGGATAAAACCATTTACCCTTGGCATTGTGTCGAGTTCACTACCGACTCGGCTATCCAGCCGCCAAAGAGCACATGTACCTTTTAGTATATTTTAATTAATTATACATATATATATTTGGTGTTCGTTTTAATGTCAGTGAATTCATCTTGTTTTTTTTTCTTTGTTTTTTTTATATACTTTATATAAACTGATAAGTGATGTACAGAGTGTGAAAACGTATATCGGCATCTAAAATTGTTCATATTTTTTTTAAGGATTTCACTGGCTTTTTTTTTTTTTGTTGTTGAAATTTAGAAAAACATCTGGTGTCCAATGCCTGATATTTGCCACTAAATTAGTGGAATTAAATTCTGCAAGAACAGCTTCCGACATTTATTGGTCAATTCTATGGAGTGATATTTTTCATCAAAATAAAAATAAAAATAATTTGGTTACGCGCGCTTCTTAAAACCTTTTGCTAAATATTGCTAAAATGTGAAAGTTGTTCGAAAAGACATTTCTAGGAGTGATTTTAACAAACACTAGTTCTGTCTAATTTGTCGTTGTTTGCTGACTGTATGAAATATGCAAATCCTTAATAATGTGCGTAAATATTCGAAAAAAAATTTAGATAAATAAATTTTTTTATGCGTATTATGTAAATATTTATATACAGTGGTACCTCGACATACTAGTACCCTAATATACGAGATTTTTGAGATAAGAGCCGTCGAGCGAGTGATGTTTTGCTTTGAAATGCAAGGAAATATTGAGATAGAGCAGGTTGAATGGCTGCACACGACCCAGTTTACAGCGAATCGAGCGTCTTGTATTTTCCAGCCCTCAGTCAGTGTGATTGTTGGGCTCAATGTCGAACTATCTTTGATAAGCTGTGCTCTCGTTTTTGTACTTTTTGTTCATTCAAAGTACTTTATCACAATTCTTATAATAACCATGTGTCCGAAAAGAGTGAGTGGAAAGATCTGTGCTCAGAAGAAGCATAATTTCATTTTAATACATGAGCAAGGAGTGTGAGTGATTAACTTTACGGGGAAGTATGAGGATATTAGTTCAACAATATATGTACTGTTCTTAAACTGAAGGAGTCGATAAAGGATATAACGCCAGCTAATGGCGTTGCAATAACTTCAAAGCTTCTCCGCCTATTCCCTTCACCCTACACCTCATACAGCATCTTTCGTAAGATCAAGTCAGCTAATTTCCAAGTTAATACACTTTATAAAATCAGTTTATTTCTTTACATTATGTTTTATTATGTTTTTTTTTAAATATTTGTCATTAATAAATACATTTTCTTATTCAAAAAAGTGTAAAATAAACAAACAACTTGTGTAGCATTTAGGAGGCTGGAACAGATTTATGCAATTTCAACTAATTCTATTTGGCAAAATTGCTTTGTGACACATTGACGTACGAACAACGTTATGGAACGAATTGAATCAGAATCTTGAGGTACCACTGTATCTTAAACTGCGAAATTCAAGATTGTGGGTGGAAAGGAAATAAATACAGTTGAATATATAGTAAATTTAATCTCTTTTCTTCAAAATTATTTAATTTAATAGAAAGTAGCTTATACGTTCAATTTAAGTTGATGTCAATTACATAAACTCTAACCACATTTTATGAATATCAAGGTTTAAAAAAGAGAAAAACGACTTTAGAAATTAGTGATGGAATGGGGAATTAATGATTACATTTATTTTGCGTGTTTTTTCCGCAAAGAATCCCTGGTCTAATGTGTAGATATAGCTATGGTCTAATGTATGTATATATATGGTCTAATTTGTTGGTTTATTGTTTTTTTTCTTTAGTAACATATCATTGAAGTCAATAAATGCTATTAAAATATGTTTGCCTTTTTGGATATTATAAAAAGAATCTGTGACAAAACGAATTATATATAATTATTTATAGTATAAAATACAAATATTAAATTATAGTTTTCCACGTTAGTTTAAAGAGTAATATGTAATATATCTTTATAATAAAATAACATTATTATGTCCATTAGCCCCAACTCCTCTAGTGTTGAATACCATTAACTACCTACACCCCAGTCCAGATTGGTGGTCAATTGTGAAATAGTTTCGATGCTGCTTTAACCTACCTACATATACATATGTTCATTCATACAATCATAGTTCATATTAACATACAAACTGACATACATGCAAGTAAACATGCACACATATATACATATATAATACTCATACACACATACATAGATACTTACATTAATGCATGCATACATATACACATATACATATATATATATATA